>JAMLFT010003453.1:0-22055 GCA_026544285.1 Pachyrhizus erosus | reverse complement strand
TTAATAATTAAAGATACATATAACGAGATGCGTAGTTTTATACTTGACTATGAACTTGACCTTAGTTTCCCAAATTAGGAAAAACTCGAACCTGCCCTTAGTCCCTTGATCAAAGCAAATTTTTCCCATAAAAATTAGGACAGGATTAAATGGGTAATCACAAGTTCAATTTTTATGGTCATTCCTAAATTTTGCTACTATTTTTTTAGAAGTTTTTCCTTATCTCATGATATGGAAGGAATTTGTAATCAAATTTATATTTTCCAATCATTTCACACATATTTGAAAACTCCACATTTTTAACATATTAAAGGGAATAATATCAAATCAATATATTATTATATAATTTAATTCCTTACTTTATTAAATTTTATAACATTAATTTATTATTTAGTATTTATCATTTAATTTTGACAAAATCCATAATTACATATGATTTATCTAAAATTGTATTTTACTTGCCAAAAAATTATCTAACAAACATGTATCCAATGCATATAAACAATGTCATTTATAACATGTCTTTACACACAAATTATTATCCCTCTATTTTTTCCTTACAAAGACTCACTTCCTTTGACATTGCTAGTGGTTCCAAGAGCTAAAAGTGAAATTCTTGCAACTTTTTACCATCTCCATTTTTTAACTAAGCTTGCTACTTGCTCTCATATTCACCCTTTAGGCTACCATTTCCTTCAAATTTTGTTTATGTTATATTCCTTTGATTTCAACTTTCACTTATATATAGCTTGAACACTTCAATTTTTGTGTTGTTAGTTTCATTATGTGGGTGATTGTTGTTGCTAAGTCAAGAAAATTGTGTCAAAGATTAGTTACAATGAGTTTCTTAATCCCTAATGTCATAAAAAAATGTGACTTTGTTGAGTTTTCATGTGCTCCTTATCATTACTTATTGAGCATTTCCTTTGTTATCCTTTCATTATCCATATGTTGCATTTGTACCTTTGTGAAATTTCTATCATTTTCAATATAACATTGAAATGTTGGTATATATGCTTTTAGGGTGGACATTGACTAGATTTTTAAAAATCCAATCAATATCCAAGTAAATGAATTTAATTTCAAATCCATGTTCATTTAATTGAACAAATCTAGTTTGGATTTTTTTAAGCTGATTTACAGTTCAACATCTTATTGATCTTAAAACCAATTTCAAATGATAAACTAATTTTAAAATCAATTTTAAACCATAAACAAGTTTTTAATCCAAAAACTTGTAATTTATTATAACCCAAAAACCTATAACAACATTTTAGCGGTTCAAAGAAAATGAGAGAAATTTTGTGAAGGTTTAAATATAACATATAAATAATAGAAAGATAACAAAACAAATGATGAATAATGAAAATGAGCATACTCAAATATAATAGTCACATTTTTAATGATATATGGGGTTAAGAAACCTCTTGTAGTTAGCTTCACAATTTTCTTGATTTGACAAAATTAAATGAATGTAGAGAAACCAACAACAAGAGAATTGAAGTAAATAGTTCATGTTATATCTAAGTGAAAATGAAAATCAAAGGATTACAATACGAATAAAAATTGAAAGAAATGATAAACTAAATGGTGAAGATGAAAGCAATTAATAACCTTAGTTAGAAAATGGAGATGGTAAGAAGTTGTAGAGGAATTCACTTTCAGCTATTGATGTAAGTAGCTGTGACAAAGGAAGTGAGTGTTTGCAAAGAGAAAGTGATAATAGTTTGTGTTAAAAAAAAACATGTTACAAAGGGCATTATTTACAAGCATTGAATGTATGTTTGCTTGATAAATTTTAGCACAAAAATTACAATTCTAGTACAAAAATTACAATTCTAGGTACACAATATGTAATTGGATTTTTTTTAAAAAAATTAAATGATAAATACTAATTAATAAATAAAATTTATAAAATTAAAGAGGGCAAGAAATTAATTTGCATAAAAGCATACAACAATTTGAAATTAGGGTTTCCAATTTTGTGAATGAAAACGGGAATTAGGGTTTACAATTTTGGATTTTATCATATGCAAAGGTAACAAGGCCAATTTGAATAAATGAAAACCTAAAATATGGCTTTGGATAAAATCCAAAGCATAAAATTAATTGGATTGGTCCCAAGGTTATCAAATTCATGATTGAACTCATGAAATCACACGATTATATGATTCAAGGGTTTTTTTTTATGTTGAATTAGATGTAGGATTATAGTAGTATTGCGATTTTACCTATAAAAAGCATGATCATTAATCTTTGACGATCTTGAAAATCCTAAGTCTTTTTTTCGCTCGTTTATAAAATACCCTCATTCGTTGCGCGACTCTGACTCTTGATCCATTCAAGTGTGACTCCATTATCATTTGAAATCATAGGATATCAAAGCCACACCCTGTTGTCGATTTGTTGCATCAATTATGTGCTCTAGAGTGATGTAGTTCTCTATCACGATTATTGATCACAACATTGCTTTCTATCGTTCAAATTTGCATATGGGAGGCGACTAAGCTATTAGAGTCTTGAGACTCTTAGAGTTATATGGGAAAATTAGGGTTGGGAGAATTGGGCCAATGGCCTAACATTTTTTAAAGTGTTTTTTTTAATGTTTTGGTGTGTCAAGCCCCCTTTTTTTCACATGTTTAGCTTCAATCTTTTTTTTTTAATGAGCATAACATATAACATAAAACTAAACTAAATAATAATAATAAACTAAATAATAATAGTAATAAAAATATAATATATTATATAATAAACTAAAAAATAGTAATAAAAAATTAAAAAACATAACATATAATTATGAATTTTAATTCTATTAATCTACATGTTATGAAATTATGATTTATTATGATTATGAATTTTTAATTTAAGACTATTTATATATTGTGATTTAGATCTTTTTTATTTATTATATTTTATGGATATGTATTATATATAGATATTTCAAGTAGAAAGTAGATTCTTACAATTTGAATTATGATCCTTGAGTTATAATCTTTCATTTCCTATTGATATTAGATAAAATGTTAATTTTATTAATCTTATCTGATCTAATTATGAATCAATTTATTTTAACTAATTTTTTTTTTACCATTTCTATATCACACAAGTTTTTTTTTATCAACTCCTAACCATCAACTTTCAAATTTTAAGTCAAAGTAAAAAAAATCCATTAATTATGTTTTTCTTCTTAACCTTTGACTTTCACACCAAAATCGTCTATTATTTTAATATTATTGTTAACTTTATGACCTTACATTGCCAAAGACATTATTCATTTCATTCATAGGTTAGTGTGTGTTTAAAAATTTATAAAAATAATGTTTAATGGAAGTTTTGCATTTTTAATGTACAAACAAAAAAAAAAGATTTAAATATAATTTTAGTTATTTCATTTTACTTAATTCATATTTTTTGGGCCTCATTTTTAAATAAAAACATTTAGTTTCTTACTTAAAAAATTTTACAATTTTGGTTTAATACTTAAATTTGCTTACCATTTATTTGTTTTATTTTGATCCAATCAAATCTTAGAATTAACATATTTAATTATGAGATCACAAAAATGATTTAATTAATTAAAATATAATAAATAAAAAAATAAATATAAAAAACTAAAGATTAAATCAAAATTATGAATTTTATAAAATAAAATATTTAAATATATCTATTTTAAAATAAAATGAATAAAATTAAATAAATAAAAACTAAAATTATATTTAAGAAAAAAAATAATGTAAGTGATAAACTTGACATTAATTGGATGTAACTATACAGGGTAAATATACAATCTTAATTATCATAGTAAATTTTTGTAATGTTATTCATACATATTTTCAATATTTTGATTCATTATATTTCAAACTTTAACTTTCAATTAAACACCTAATAAAAATATGATTAAATTTTAAATTCAGAAACTACAATAAAAAAATAGATACATGTAAAATTTTCATCAAATGTAGACCCATGTAATGGGATAAAAATTCACTTTCAAATGAATTGTAGAAATTTACTTTTCTACTTTTTAATATTTTATTAACATTTAACCAAATGAATAGTAAAAATAAACTAATCCTTATTTCTTAATCATATTTTGTGAATACTAAAAATGTACGGAACAGATAGATTTCAAACACATCCTGTGTATCCTGTTTCGCAGAGAACAGATGTTAAAACAAAAAAAAAATCAATCTCAGGCGTTAATGTTTTGAAAGCCACGTGTCTGATGGAGATTGACTGAGATGGAAATGTCCATATCCTTCCTTCCGTAGAAGAACGTTGCTGCAGCGTTTCTGGGACTGACTCCGTTTTCTTCTCTTCTCTTCTCTTCTCTTCAACAATGCTACTTTCTCTCTCTACAGTGGCGTCTCCTTCAATACTTTCGCGCCTAAACTTCTTCCCAAAGCCACCTTCGCTCTTCTCCGTACTCACCACTTTCCGTAGAAACCAACTTTCACTCAAATCCTCCTTCGCTACATCTTCCCGCGCAATCTCCTCTGCTTCGCAACGCAATGCCGATGTTGTCGTTTTGGGCATCGAAACCAGCTGCGACGACACTGCCGCTGCTGTCGTAAGTAATTTTTTATTTTTGTGCGTGTGATGGTTTGGTTTGTCGTTTAATGGTTTGTGTGTGTGGTGTAGGTGAGAAGCGACGGTCAAATTCTGAGCCAAGTGGTGTCTTCTCAGGTACGGTGTCGTATTGTATGTGCTGAATTCCCTTTCGTGCTTTTTCAGTCAAGTGTGAGAATTTATGGATTTTGGTGAAATTGTTGCTGAATTAGTGAATTTTATCCTATTACCTGTTTTATTTGAGTGGAGAACATTGACGACTCGTTAGTGAGAGCTTGGATTGGTTTATTCAAGAGAAAAAGAAAATAACAGTTCATTTTTGCAGTTTCCTGAATAGAGGTTTTGGACGAGTTGAAAACGATTACTTTACGAGAAAATAAATTGGAACAAGCTTGCATTTAAAAGTTGCAATTAGTATGATATATTTTTTAGAGTTTTTGCTTCATCAACATCACTTTTGTGTGCGCGCGCGAGCTTTTGCCTTTTTCAAGAAGTTAATTCAAATATTAAAATTTTTATAACTATTCTTTAAAATTAAAAAGCTTTTTCCCTAAAGAAATTTCAAAGGGGCTGTTGGTAAGTGAAAGATAGAGAGAGAAGTTTTTTTCTTTCCTTTTTGTTTCTTCTTATTTTTGTGGTGAGATTGCCTTTGAATGTGCTAATGCTATGCATATCCCATGCTAGAATAAAAACATAAAAGGGGTATTCTAGGAAAGTATAATAAGATATAATATGACAGAGTATAAAAAAACAAGTAAGCATATTGCAGAGGTGATTTACGTTGTTGCCTGGACTGGAAGTAAGAACTGAATTTGGTTAAATTGATTTTGCTGCTTCTGAAAAGTTTGTTGATAATTATGAGACGTATGGGAAGAGGGTGTCAATCTGTTGTCAATTGTGATTTTACTTGCTGCCTAATGTTTAAGCACTGATGATGTGAGTCACATGGTTTTGATTAAGCACTTGATTTCATTGAACATGAAAATGCTTATGGCTTATGTACCGTTGGATGCTTTTAGAAATGTTTAGCATGTGGTTTTCACTTGTATCTTCATGAATTCAATAATATTAAATGTCTGATTACTTTTGTATAGGAATTGAAAACTACAGAATTTAATCTTATAAAATTAGAATGGATGTAATCCATAAAAATGGGCTTTCAAACATCTGATGTAATCTTTCACCATTCTACTACATGTGTTCCTCAGGAAAGAATATCACCTTATATCTTCCATAAAATGAAAAGTTTAAATAAAGAAAATAATGAGATGTCTTTAGTGTGAATATTATCCATACATCTATAATTTGGCAGTGGTAATGATTATTGATTCCTGCTACCAATAGTGGACAGAACGGAGTCCATAGGTTGCTTCTTTCCCTTTATCCTAAAACTTGATTTCATATTTATGTCACCTTTCAGCTACCTATCGGACCCTTTTATTCTTTCTAACCATGTAACTTCTTCAAATTAAGGCAGACCTGCTTGCAAAATATGGGGGTGTTGCTCCAAAAATGGCAGAAGAAGCTCACTCACAAGTTATAGACCAGGTAAAGCATTCCTGTCCTGTTCTTAATATATTCCAGCTAGAACACATCTCGTATAGGTCAGGGCACACAAGTTATGTCCTGAGTATACTTTGTTCGCATACTAATTTTAGAACCTTTTGATAAAGTAACCACACACATCCATTGTAGGCCCCTTGTGTGAGTTTTATTTATTTATCGACATTCAACTATTTATAAATATTGCATATAAAGCACTTCAATGCTATACATCTTGCTAGTGCTTGTCCAAGTTGCTGGTGGAATATTGCTTCAAACATAACCCTGGTGGAATGTAAGTAGCTACTGAGTTACTTTTGGTGCCTTAGAATGATGTTTGGAGTGTGCCACCAGGTTCTCAAATAGATTTCTAATATGGCTTCTTATACTTTTTCTCTCTCTCTCTCTCTCTCTCTCTCCCTTACTAAAGGATTATTGACATGGGCATAACCTTTTTACTTTTTCATTATAGGTTGTGCAAGAAGCCCTTGATAAAGCTTATATAACTGAGAAGGATCTCACTGCTGTTGCTGTTACTATTGGTCCTGGTTTGAGTCTCTGCCTTCGTGGTAATGCATGAACTCAAGAAACTTTAAGAATAGACTTACAAAATTAGACAAAAGTTCAGTGAAGAGTGAGAACAGTCATCATCTTTGATAGTTATATTTAGAAGTATAAATAATAGATAAATACATTTTACATTTACAAGAAATAGAAAAATAAACTATCTCCTATGACTCTTTCCTTTCAATGATACATTAACTCATGTCATTACCAATGACATTTAATCATTATCGCTATGTAATTTCAGCATATCTTGTTATGGGTTCCATGTCTTCCATGACTTGAGCAAGATATGCCTGTTAAAATCTGGAAATTCATTGTAAAGACACATTAATATATATATGGCCTGGTGATTTATTTAACTAAACTTATCTGGTTGAAAACTTAAAATAACAAATCAAGTTGTATCTTTGTGATTCTCCAAGTTAGCTTATGCTATAAAATAAAATCACTATTTATTAGGTAAAACTGTAAAAGCACCACACAGAAGTGCCATTACTTGCATGAAAATTGACAGTAGTAAGTTTGTCTCCTTCTCCCTCAATATACTGTAGACAGTGGGAAACTATTGATTGGGTAACTGTATCTCAAATAATACAAAGAAATCATTAAGCTCAAATATTAAAAACTGATTGCTCAATCTGTAGGCATGATATATGAATGACTGTTTCTAACTTTAAGTAACCATTGGAATGCATATTTCTGTCATAATTATCCATGGCTTCATTTTCTTTTCTTATCATACATATGCTTTAGAGGAATTCTTGCCATTAATTTTACATTCCTTGGTCTTTGTCTTGCACAATGCAGTGGGGGTGCAGAAAGCCCGGAGAATTGCTGGTGGATTTAATTTACCAATTATTGGCATTCATCACATGGAGGCTCATGCTCTGGTGGCCAGGTAAAGCTATAGTTCTCTACTGAAATGTAATCTACCTAATAGATGAATGTAGATACATGATATCAATATTTGAAATTTCTATTTAGAGTCTGATGTTTCCTATTTTTGAAAACAGAAAACAAAAATACTTGTTTGACAATAGTTTGATTTAGAAGACTGTTTTCAAAACTAATATCTCTTTTTTAGTTTTTAAAATCAGAAAATCAAAACATCTCCTAAGTTTTTGTTTTCTTTTGCTAATGTTTTTTCTTACACTTTAACGTCTTCCCTCACGTCTATTTTCTGAAAATCAGTTTTTGAAAATTAATTTATATAATTGATTTTAAAACCTAAAAGAAAATAATTCAATTAAAACACCTTTAGTTTCTGTATGTTGTTTTGTTTCTACAATTTCTGTGTACCCTTTAGTGTTCCATTGGAAATTATGCTTTTTGTAATGAGTCATATGTATCTTTTTGTTTTAGGTTAATTGAGAAAGATTTGCAGTTTCCATTCATGGCCCTACTTATTTCAGGTAATATTCCTGTTTTCCAGTTTTTGGGTTTTAGTTTTGTTAGTCAAGCACTCATGCTGGAATTTTTCTTCCTTGGATCATGGAATCATTGTTTCTAGTTCTTGGTGTATCTTTCAAGGAATTTAGAAGTTATAGCATGCTTGGGTAATGAAGTCCACATGGTACAAATAAACTAAGCCAGGGAAATTTTTGACAGTTTTTAGATTTGAACAAGTAGTAATAGTATGCAGCTTGATACTTCATTTTTTTTGTTATGATGAATACCTTCAGTGAAGCCACATCAGCAAAGTTTGATAATGTGCAAAAGAAATGTACATAAGATGTGATTAACATATTTGGTAAGGAACTGCTATTTATATGCATGTTCTTTAGACATTCCATGTGCATGGATATTTGTGATGTATGTTAGATATTTGTGGTAGCATATCATGTAAATGTTGGTAGAATCAATCAGGAACAATCATAGGAATTAATTATTTAAGAATTATGTATCTTATAGTTAGGACTGAATCATTCCATTTCATACCAGCATTAATGTATAAAGATCTTGTATGCACCGTGCAGACTTGGAATTTATACTTAATTTGATTGTTCTTAGAATTCCAATTTCCAAGTTCTCTGTAATCTCCTTGTCCTTAACTTTTCATGCGTAGGAATATGATTTCCACCTGTATCCTTCATTTTTTTAATAATTTGTATTCTACCTAGTCAGAGATATACTTGTTAGTAGTTAACTACTGTTAGATTAGATTCTGTTGTTTTCTGCCCCCGTTATTTAGAACTGTTCACGGTAACAGATTCTGTTACTGAGTCAGTTGCTGTGACAGAATATGACAGCTGTATAACTGTAGTTTTGGCATCTATACCATTGTCTATAAATATGTAAACTTATCCCTCTGTTCTTCAGATAATGGAACACACATTCTCAGAACTCATGCTTTTCATCTCTCTCTTTCTGTGATCACTTTTATTCTCTCTTTCCCACACTCTCCTACATTTTCTCATATATGCTTTGTTTCTTACACTCCCATGTCAGTATTTCACCCTCCCAAACAATTTCCAAAAATTGGACACACAATTGTGACAATGTCATTTATGTAAAGGTGATTCTTGTGGTGTAGTTTCCGAGTGTATTGCAAATCTGTGATTTGATACAGCTGCTGCTGACTATATATTCTCTAGTTATAAATACACTAGGCTAACTTGTGGGAGTTGTATTTATAGGGGGACACAATTTACTCGTTCTTGCACATAATCTTGGGCAATACATACAACTTGGAACTACAATAGATGATGCTATTGGTGAGGCATATGACAAGACAGCAAAATGGCTTGGACTGGATTTGAGGAAAAGTGGCGGTCCTGCTATTGAGAAGCTTGCTATGGAGGGTAATGCTGAATCAGTCAAGTTTTCTGTAAGTTAACTGCACAGTATTATATTCCCCTTCCCTAGATCGTGATCGTTTCCATAGGTTGAATATCTATCCTTTTGTGGCATTGTTATGGAAGATGTGGCGCTTATAGTTATAGTGGAGATTTAAGTTTATTACGTTGTCATTCTAGATTCCAATGAAGCAGCACAAAGACTGCAACTTCTCCTATGCTGGTCTAAAAACCCAAGTACGGCTGGCAATTGAGTCCAAAAAGATGTAAGTAAATATTTTAAGTTGTTTGTTAATAGATATGTTATTTTTTAAATAAACATACGGAATAATGCTGTATCGTGTAACCTGACGGATTATTTATCCCATATTTTATCAGCTTTGTCTAATGAAGTTGTTAGCAGCACAAATTTAATTTAATATAAAAACATTCTGCATTAAAGAAATGTCTGATTACCACATTCTGTGCAGTATTATCCTTTCTTTTCTCATATAGTCGGATAATTGCTAATATTTAATCATTGTAGAAGTAGCCTTCGCCTACAGGATTACTAAATGATTCATCTTGCATATTGCAAGAAGTATTTTGTGATGCAGTAGTAAATTTAAATTATGCAGACATCTTTTTTTATTTATATTTTTATTATTATCTAATTATTAGTATATGTATATGGGCAATTGGCAGTGATGCCAAAATTCCAATTTCTTCAGCAAGTCATGAAGATCGACTGTCACGGGCTGATATTGCTGCTTCTTTTCAGGTTAATCATACTTTTGTACACTTTGTAGATTATGAGTGTCTCCCCTTTCAAGTTTAGCTAATGAAGTTTAATATCTCCCTGTTTTTGTTTAAAATTTCCTCATCTTCTCTTTCATTCCCCTTTAACCCATTTGTTTTAGCATGTGTCTTAAACTATTTTCCCTTTCATTTTCTACATGTCAAGCAGCGAATTGCTGTGTTACATCTTGAGGAAAGGTGTGAACGAGCAATACAGTGGGCATTGAAGATTGAGCCTTCTATAAGACACTTGGTAGTTTGAAATCTAACTTGCTGCTGTGTTAAATAACACAAATGCTCCTTTCCATTAATTTCCATTGAGAAATCTAAATGTCATTCTATGTCTTGTTTGTTGCAGGTTGTCTCTGGTGGTGTTGCATCAAATCAATATGTTCGGGCCCGGCTTGATATGATTGTGAAGAAGAATGGCCTGCAACTTGTATGCCCTCCTCCTCAGCTCTGTACTGATAATGGTAATCATATATTCTTAATTTTGCTTTTAGTAGTGAAGGCTAACTGTATCAATACTGTGCTTCTTTGCAAACTTAACAGTCCGAATTCAGAATAAGTGAGGGTTGTATTATGCAATCGACAACCGATATAATGAATTGCCCAATATTCTAATATGTATCAATAATAATGGTGGGTCATTATTTTTGAGTAACACAGTGTATGGCTTAAATGTAGTATTAACTTAACTACAACAGCTACACCAGCAATTGGATAAGTGCAAAATAGACAAGTGTTCTCACATTTTCTGGACACTTGTGGATAAAGAAGTTTGTCCACGAGAATAAGGTTTGATGATTGAAATATTGGAATGCTAACAGTTAAATTTATGAAAGTAGTTGACTATATTATCAGGAGTATTTACCCAATGTGCCTTCTAGCAACCAAGTGGGTTGGAGTAAGGAGATGGACGCTTCAAGATATATATAATTAAATTCAAGCACTTCAAGAAGAATCAGTGAACAATAATAATGAAATAACTCCTTCATATAGATAGGGTACAAATTTACACGAATATGGTGTGTTGTGTTTAGGCTATTTTAATGATAGTTTTTGCATTTTCCCCTTTTGCATGCAGTACGAGGAACAAGTGGACTTCAAAGGTACTATAATACTAATTAAGGGATCAAAGTGTATCAGGTTATTTAGAAATCATATTTTCCAATGAGAGGGAAACAGGTGCCAATCAAACTTGCACTGGTTCTGAAATTTCATTTACCCATATGGAATGGCATTGACAAGCGTTTCCTTTATAGATGAAATCTAATGCTCCTACTTTCCTCTCATTCATTCTCCTTGATGCTCTTCATGAAGATAAAGAAAAAGACACTCACCATTTCTCAGTTGTAATACCTCAATTGTCTCCTTTGTAGATCTTTTTGCAATCCAAAATTGTTGCACGGATTTTCATTTCTTCTTCTATCTTTCTTGATCCATTGTTTAAAATAGCAGATTAGGATGGTACTATTTCTAATGCAGCATGGACAAGTTTGTTTATGTTCAAGTTTAACAATAGCTGTTTATATCTTATTAGCTTGCTTTTGAACTGAATAGGTGTAATGATTGCTTGGACTGGTATTGAGCACTTCCGCATGGGAAGATATGACCCTCCTCCTCCTGCTGAAGAACCAGAAGACTTTGTGGTGTGTTTTCCTGAACATTGATAAATATGTAGATTAAAGCGCTTTTTTATCAGCTGAATTTGCTTTCCTATTATGATTCTCCAGATGGATTTGGATAATTGTTTATTTAATAAAAAAAATATGGTTAATGCTTTTCTACACAATCACTGAAATCAGTTATCATTGTAACCCGGGTCTTAAAAATAAATTTATTTCCATTTGTGGGTGATCCTTTCTATCAACTGTTGTGGGAAATACTGTTAAGATGTTTTTACTGTCGTCTTCTAATTATTTTCTATATCCAATTCGTTTTTAACTTGTTAGGCAAATGTTCTCGACCACAGGATTTAGCTGACTTGTAATTGATGTTCCTTGATGTTAGCAATGTAAAACTCACAAGATTTTAGTGCTACTTACCATTGATGAAAATTTGTTGGTTCACATGGATGTTTTCTTCTCTCAATTTGAGTAGGCAATGTAAATTTAACCTTGTCTACATATTATGCTTGTGTTTCATCAGTCTCTAAAATTTGTATAACGATTATTGATTTCAGTATGATATACGCCCAAGGTGGCCGCTGGGGGAGGAATATGCTGAAGGAAAAAGTGAAGCACGGTCCTTAAGAACAGCCCGAATTCATCCTTCTCTTACATCTATAATTCAAGCTTCATTGCAACAATGACACTGCTTGAACTTCCATGTTGCTTCAGCATCTTTAAAAAGCAGGGCAGGCCTCTTTTCTGGACTAACCTATGACTTGCCAAATTGACATCTACGGCTGAATTTTCAATATAGGTGAAAAAAAAAATCCAAGTTTGCTGTTTTGCTGGGGAAACTGGCCATTAGATTGAGCAGTATCACTAGAAAATCCAGCAAAGCAATGTCCCGGCTGGGAGAAACCTTATTGGTAGAAGTGGAAATAGGACTTGCTGGGAAGAGATAAAAATTGATTACGCTATCAAAATTTTACAACTTAGAGTCAAAGAAAAGAAAAAACAAAGAAATTTTTGAATTTATGCCTCTGTTATGCTATAGGCAAACTGTAAATCTAGTAGCATAAAACGAGTTGCATTTATTTCATCCACTTAGTGGCGCTAGCCTATTTCTGCACAATCTCTAGGTATATGGTCAAGTTTTCCTCTTTCACATTCATAATTCCCTTCACTTAATCTTTTGCTATGCAGCTTAAAGTATTGCTGTAACTTCTGTATAATTATTGACACATTTTTCCTTTTTGTATATTAAGATTATAGAAATTTACTTTGATAGCATTCGTTAACATTATTGCTCTATAATTTAAGATAGCGTTTTTGTTGAATCAATTTTGATACCTTCAAGGTTAACCAAAATTTAATAATTTGTTATTATATTTTATTCCCATTTTACAGAATTTAGTTTTTGTTTATCTAACCACAGAACTTTTGTATACATGCATCATCATATTGTTGGAGTGCGTGAGTTTTTCCTAACTAAAGATTTTAGGTCTTGTCAAGCTAAGGATTTCCTTGGTGTTTGCTTATGAATTTAGACATACGGTTCCAACATGGTATAATAGAGTCATTACCATTGGTTCCCTCACTAAGCTTACACCATGTAATATACCTTAAAAGATTTAAATTCTTGCAGATTTCAACATCCCACTGCTCATTTCTGTTCTAGCACAGAAATCATGGAACTTAAGATCTGCTACACTTTCACAGGTCGAACAATGAGATTTAATCCTACCATACACGTAAATTAACAATCATAGTTCATAATCTTTATATCACTCAAATTCGAATGGTCAGATTAGTCCTGCCAGCATCAGTTTATCCGTAACTACACACTCTAACATCCAATTCTTCTCTTAATTTCTTAATCTTATATAAGTGAAAGCCTAAGTATTTCATGGTTACGCTAAGCATGTCTCAAGGCTTGGCAGAAGTTTCCATTAGTCTTGAGCTTGCCAGATTTAAATTTTTCACAAAATGTAAAATAAAACTATAAAACAGATTGCATGTTTAAGCAGGTCATATATGCATGCATGAATGCATAGTTAAGCAAGATCACTAACTTCTGTCCATTGCTCTCCAATATAAGCGCTTGAAGACTTAAACACAGAATACTTCTAGCCCTTTAACACTTTTTAATGATGGAATGAGTATTAATTTTTAAGCATGCATTTAGATCAAAGACTCTAATAGTTATATGGTCACTAATGTCCATTATTTGAAAAAAAAAAAGGTGTTAGATACATGAGTGAGAAAAACAAAAAACAATGGATGAAAAAAATTAGGATTCAATTTAGATTTTAAAAATTCAAAATCGAATCTAAAACATCAAATAACACATTATTTATTAAAAATATATAATTAAGACCTAATCCAGTCTTGTCAAATTATAAGATCATGTCCTCAATCCAATAGAACAATACCTATAGTCATTGCGGCTATTAGATTGGTTTTATTCTTTACTATTGTGCATCCTAATTTTGTTGAAGCTTGAAGAAATTCCATTAGAAAAATTCTACATCATTAAGCTACAAGTTTCATATAGTTTTTTCAAATTCCCAAGGCATTCAAAGATGATGTGGACATCAAGGTCCAAACCCATGATAAAAAAGTCCAAGTCTAAGATCTCATTAAAAGCTTAGGTGGGTCAATGACTAGAGAAAGACTTAAGAAGGCCCATAAAACATTGCAACATAAGGTGACCCATTTGTTGGAGGCCCAACATGTGTTGGAGACTAAGTTAATCATGTACATAACCTGTTTGAATTGCGAGAAGAATATAAGCCCAATTATCAAACTTAGACTTAATATTTAAGTGTTTTGTAAAATTGTGTATAAAAAAAACATAATAATAAACTGCATGCAACTAGTATTAAACCCTACGCCCTTAGTTTAGATTGTCCATATTAAATCACTAAGGCAAATCAATTTGTTGGTGATGCAAATTTTTTGTCTTTCCTTATATTTACTTCCAAATGAGTTAAACTCAAGCATTGAATTTGTATTAAACATTTGGAAACTCATAAGGGAGGGCGAACGTTTTTGACATAAACATTGAGCATGAGAATTGTTATGCTAGAGTTTTTGTTGGAACCATTGGTCTTATAAAAAATTACTCTAAATTCTTGTAACGATTACCAAGACTTATCAAACCCCGTTGGCTTTTATATCCAATTCATTCTTGTTCCAAATTCACAATTTTATAGGTTAGAACTAACATTCCCAATTTCTATTATCAAGTCCATGTGTCTAACTTCATATCTTGCAATCGTTTCTTTTCTACTAAAGACGTTTTACTTCATGCATTTTTGTTTAAAGTGAATTTCACAATTGTTTTGTTTTTTTTGTTGCCTCAATTTTTTCTGTATTGAGCTGCATAACAAGACTCCCTTTAAACCAAATAATGCATGTAGGTTGATTCAAGATTAAGCTACTATAATTTCTAAGAAGAACCAAGTAGATTCCTCATTACCTTTCCTTCTAGATTGTCCAAGATGAACCTCTCCAGGTCCAATCATTTTTCGCTTCTCTTAAAAGCCACTACAACTTGGGTGCTCTAGTCATCAAAGCACATGGCTTAGAGATTAAATCAAAGATAAGGGGCGACGTGCAATCATGCATGCAGAATGCGGGTTTGAAGGAGAAAGGATCAAAGATGAAGGTAAAAGGATGATGCGTCCTACCTTTTGATAAAACACCAATTGATAGAAGTAACAAAATACAATCCCACATTCTCACCTAGTACAACTTGACCACCTTGGGTCGATTTTTATTATCTCATCTTTTTAAGAATTTAAATTCCCATACCTCTTTCCTTGCCTACGAAACCCAAACCTTCACCGCACCATCAACTCCTGTAGTTCTTCCCTAATGCTCAGAATCTAATCTAATAAAAATTGTCAAAATGAAAAATATTTTTTTATTGAATTAATTTTATTTATAAAATTATTATATAATTTTTTAGTAGCTTAAAATCACCGCAAAATAATAATTTATGACAATTTTAAAAACTCAATTAAAAAAAATTATATGACAAGAGACTTAATTAAAAAATAATAATTTAAGAACATCTATTTAAGAAGAATTTGCAAATAATTGATGACCTACTCAGTAATCAAACCTTTTATTTATGCAGAATAAAAGGAAGTGATTTTGTTTGATGCTTACGTACATACATAAAATCCAACCTGAGAAACAAACAGAACAACCCTCTGACGCTAACCTTACTCCATCACCCGCGCCGTTATGCAAAAACCCCATTTTCTTCGTTTAACGACACCTCAAATTAAAACCACTATTCATCTTCTCCGCTAACGGTAACGGTAACGGTAACGGTAACGGTAAGCCTCTTCTTCTCTTCTTTCTCTCCTTCTCAACCCTTTCTCACACTTCCATTTTCTTGTGACCTAATTCAGTCCCATATTTGCTTGTTCCAACTTTTTGCTATGTATAGGACTTAGATGAGAAACTTGACATTGTGAATATCATTGCCTTTCAATAACTGCAAATGACAAAAAAGTAATATAAAAAACCTTCAATTGTTGATTCTTTGTGTTATTATTGCATAAAGTGTGATCATCTACCATGTTCATGTAAATGAACAAGCACTGGAACATACTTTCATAGATCATTGTGAAGCCATGTTTATTCTGTTTGTCAACAAACTCAGATACAGATACCCTTTAAAAATCCCATTTCTAGGCTTCCTTTGTTGTTTACATACTCGTTCCTTGTCTCCTTGTGTGAAACCCATCAATTGGAACACCTCCCACAGCTTTGTTCGAAACAACCCCCTCCTCTCTCTCTTGGAAAGGTGCAAGTCCTTGCTCCAGTTAAAGCAAATTCAGGCTCAGATGGTCTTGACCGGCTTGATTGATGACGGTTTTGCTGCGAGTCGCCTTGTTGCGTTCTGTGCTTTATCTCAATCACAGGCCCTTGAGTATTGTACCAAAATCTTGTATTGGATTCGAGAACCGAATGTGTTTTCTTGGAATGTGACAATTAGGGGATTTGTGGAAAGTGGGGACTTAGAAGGAGCTGTTCTGTTGTACAAGAGAATGTTGCGATGTGGTGTTTTGAAGCCAGATAATCATACTTACCCCTTGTTGCTTAAGGCTTGTTCTTGTCCATCTATGAATTGTGTTGGTTTTACTGTACTTGGACATGTGTTGAGGTTTGGTTTTGAATTTGATATATTTGTGCACAATGCATTGATAACTTTGCTACTCTCGTTTGGAGAGTTGGAGGCAGCATATGATGTGTTCAATAATGGTTGTGTTAGAGACTTGGTAACATGGAATGCCATGATTACTGGGTGTGTTAGAAGAGGACTAGCTAATGAGGCTAAAAAACTTTATCAGGAAATGGAGGCAGAGAAAGTGAAACCAAATGAGATTACAATGATTGGGATAATTTCTTCTTGTTCTCAATTGCAGGATTTGAATCTTGGCAGAGAATTTCATCATTATGTCAAAGAACAAGGCCTTGAGTTGACAATCCCACTGAATAATGCACTTATGGACATGTATGTGAAGTGTGGAGACCTGTTGGCTGCACGAGTTCTATTTGATAACATGGCACATAAGACCCTTGTTTCATGGACTACAATGGTTTTGGGATATGCCAGATTTGGTTTTCTGGATGTAGCTCAGGAGCTTTTATATACAGTTCCAGAGAAGAGTGCCGTGCCTTGGAATGCAATCATTAGTGGCTGTGTCCAATCTAAGAATAGTAAAGAGGCAATGGCTCTGTTCCATGAAATGCAAATTAGGAAAATAGAACCTGATAAAGTGACCATGGTTAACTGCCTATCTGCATGCTCGCAACTAGGAGCTCTTGATGTAGGAATATGGATTCACCATTATATTGAAAGACACAATTTTTCTCTAGATGTTGTCTTAGGAACTGCACTTGTTGACATGTATGCCAAGTGTGGAATTATTGCAAGGGCTCTCCAGGTTTTCCAAGAGATTCCTCAAAAAAATTGTTTGACCTGGACAGCCATTATTTGTGGTTTAGCACTTCATGGAAATGCCAGTGATGCTATATCCTATTTCTCAAAAATGATTCATAGTGGCTTAAGACCTGATGAGATCACTTTTCTTGGTGTCTTATCAGCTTGTTGTCATGGAGGGTTAGTTGAAGAAGGCCGCAAATATTTTTCCCAAATGAGCACTAAATTCAATATACCCCCTCAGCTCAAACACTATTCATGCATGGTGGATCTTTTAGGAAGGGCTGGTCATTTAGAGGAAGCAGAAGAGCTTATTAGAAATATGCCGATAGCGGCAGATGCTGCTGTGTGGGGTGCTTTATTCTTTGCATGTCGTGTTCATGGTAATGTTCTAATAGGAGAGAGGGCAGCTTTTAAGCTTCTTGAGATGGATCCTCAAGATAGTGGTATTTATGTTTTGCTTGCCAGCTTGTACAGTGAAGCAAAAATGTGGAAGGAGGCAAGGAATGCAAGGAAAATAATGAAGGAGAGAGGTGTAGAGAAGACTCCTGGTTGCAGCTCAATTGAGATCAATGGCATTGTTCATGAGTTCGTTGCAAGGGATGTGTTACATCCACAGTCTGAATGGATTTATGAATGCCTGGTTTCATTGACAAAACAACTGGAGCTGCTTGTATTTACATGTGACTTCCCTGCTTGTGGAGATAATCTTTATTCCTAATGTTAGCTTGTTTCTGATCATTTAATTACACTCTTCTCCGGACAGCCTGTACCTACTTTTCATTTTATCCAGGGCACCCTACCTTAGAAAATGCACATAAATTACAGGAAGCCGTGTCTCTCCTGTTATATGACCTTTCACTGTGTGTCCCTTCATATGACTTGTAAGTTCTTTATTACTGAGGAATACAGAGTAAACATTCAATTATTATTTGTAGCTCCACTTCAGTGTCTTAATTGGAAATCATATACATCATCAAATATTCTCTTTGTTAGCCAACCACATGTTCACTGTATCCTCTTAACCTGTATGGGTTTTATTATGCTTCAGACTGTTGGCATCATGTTAAAGACACCAGCCATTCAGCTAAATTGTGTCAAATGTTATACGTTGCTAGGATGAGATGAACAGGACTGTGTTTATGAGTGTGATCTGTCCAAGCTCCAATGGTGTGGCTGTGAAGATTAAACACTATGCGCAATATAATTTTAATATGTTGGATTATCATATTTTTTAACTTGTTTTTTCCCCTAGTTGTTGTCCTTGTTTAAGCTTTCCTCCTTATGAAGGTCAATTCTCCTACTCATGGTTTGGTTCACCCCTGCCAAATTGTTGTGACCTGTTATCATTACAAAGCTTTAACATGACCAATAATTGATACCAGTATGATTTCTATGATAAGATTGTTCAAGACTAATTTTATATGATTCTCCATGACAAAAAATCTTTAAACAATCATTGTAACCACCTAAGAAAGTTTAGTGAGCAATGACCTGAATAGTAGTGTCTGCCTTTATAGTGATAAAGAAGCAAGACCTTTCCTGTCATATTTTGTTGATCTGTTACAAAACAAGAACTAACTACGGTATTGGTAATCATTATTGCAACAATGACAACAAAATCTTATCCCACTAAGTGAAGTCAGCATTTGGATTACATGATATCATTCAGCACATTTAAAAATCAAAGTTTCAAAAATATTATTTAGCCTGAGATCTCCGTTGACAATTTACTCCAACATCTTTTTTGGTCTCCCTCTTATTTCTTTCATAAGACTAAAATTCATGCAATCTACTTTTCTAACGCGCCTCTTGTAGCCTTCTTTATATGTGTTCAAACCGCAATAAACAGTTTTGTCATCTTTTCCTCGGTGGGTGTTACACGAATCTTTTCTCAAATATAATCATTTTGTATTTTGTCCTTTCTTATAAGATCACGCATTCATCTTAACATTTTCATTTCTACTACTACCATTTTTCTCTCATGTCATTCCTTTAAAACCCAACATTCACTACCATATATATCTAGACGTATACCTATACAATAAAACTTACCTTCTAGTTTGATAGGTACTTTGTAATCACAAATAACCTCCAATGCTGTTTTTCAGTTATGTAATCCCACTTGTATACTATGTGTGATATCTTCAATAATTTCCCCCATCATTAGTTACAACAAAATGCTTAAATTATGCCCACAAGAATCTGATGATGTCATGTACATTTTGGAGAATACTTGCATAGGTTGGAGTGTTGGATTCCTATGCTAAATGACTTCATGGCTTGGTTCTACTTCTACACGCTACTGGAAGAAGTGGTCGAGTTATAAAAATTTTGAATACTTGTAAATAAAACTCGTGGCTCTTGTGTATTGCATATGTGGATTTTGATCGCAGTTGCATTTAAAAGCATATGATTTTATCTAAATCAATATACATCATCAACAAGGCAAAAAGAATATTTACACATCTTTTTTTCTGTCTGTTGGTTTCATTTACATTGCTTTCAGACATGATTCACATACTTTCTTGGGCTCAGGAGGAGTTGGAAGAAAAGCTGATATTGTGAATTTTGTCTTGACATTGACTAGAGCAATTCAGAGCTGGAGGCAATAAAGGTCATTCGTGTATCACTGTCAAAGTAAACAACGGTAAAATGGTATGGCGGGCAAAATCTTTGGTTGCTGCTACTTCCCCAGTTCCCTTTTATTTGTGAATTAGATTGAACCATTGAGGTTTACTGATAGCTACCTTCTCAATGACAGGGTTCGCACAAAGAGTTATCTAGAATTGCCCAAATTCGCCTTGTGAGTTCACACCAGGAAGTTTATGAACCGTGTGATGATTCTTTTGCACTGGTTGATGCTCTTCTAGCCGATCGCAATAACCTGTTGCAACATCATCCAACCTTGTGCATGGAGATCGGCTGTGGTAGTGGATATGTTATTACTTCCCTTGCTCTTATTCTTGGGCAGGAAGGTAGTGGTGTCAACTTTATTGCCACTGATATCAACCCACATGCAGTGAGGGTGACCCGTGAGACGTTGGAAGCACATGGGGTTGGTGCTGAGTTGATAGTAACAGATATTGCATCGGGACTAGAGGAGCGTCTAGCAGGGTTGGTTGATGTTATGGTTGTGAACCCTCCTTATGTGCCTACACCTGAAGATGAAGTGGGTGTTGAAGGTATTACCTCTGCTTGGGCTGGGGGGGAGAACGGGCGGAGTGTAATCGATAAAATTTTGCCTGTTGCAGACCATCTTCTATCAGAAAAGGGATGGTTGTACGTCGTCACCCTCACAGCAAACAATCCTTCTGAGATATGTCATCAAATGAGAATGAAAGGATATGCTTCTAAGATTATTGTTCAAAGATCCACTGAAGAAGAAAGTCTCCATATCATCAAGTTCTGGCGGGATTTCGATGCTAAAGTGAATGAAACAGACCAATCTGCTTCTGGGTTCTTAGGCTCCTTGCTTACACAAATTCCTCTACTTTCATATTGGAGAGGCACCAATAGTGACAAGTGTTGAATGAGAAAGTAATTTGGGATGTGGGGATGTCTTTTTTGTCTTGACCATCCGAATGTTTTGCTTTGCCCTGGCATTCTGAATGCTTATAAATATATCAACCAATTCTTACCTCATTAGCTGGTGGTCAGCTGTGGATCAATTGATGCCATTGAACATCATGAAAAACTATTTTCAATAAAACCACTTTTAGCAGGGTCTTTGTTAGTAGTTTCATCTAATATTTTCTTTGATATTTATCCTGTTTAATTGGACAATCATCCATTGGATCTACTTTTCTCAATTCTCACTCTGCAAAACCATCCTAGGCAAGCTTACATACATTACCATCTTCTCATTAAGCATTACCCTTACGTTTTCTTGGATGCATTCATTTCTGATCTTATCTTCCGTTATATGTCCACTTTTTTTTTTCATCTTTATTTTTTATGGCACTTCACTGTCCAATATTCACCATCATAAAATACAAGTTTGATAGGCATTTCACAATTGTAAATTATCTACTATCTTGTTATTGACAAAAAAATCTGATTCCAAAACCGTTGTCTCACGAGACTTTGACCAGCCATGCATGCAAAGGTCGATGAAAAATAAAAGGTTTAATTACATTTTTTATTTTTTATTTTCTATTTTTTTAGAAAAAAATTTATAAATTTTATCTTTTATTATTTGTCCATTAATTGTCTACAAAAATTAGGAAT
>JAMLFT010003452.1:0-22060 GCA_026544285.1 Pachyrhizus erosus | reverse complement strand
AAAAATTTAAAAAATTAATAATTATTGATAATAGTTAGTGATAGTGAAGTAAAAGATGAGATCAATTATATTTAAATGATATTTATTAAAATAGAAAATATATAATATGAAGATAAAAAATTACACCATATTATCTCATGTATATAAACAATCTTAATCATTAACTGTATTTTATATAATATATAAATAATATATATATATATTATAGTAGATTAGATATAGATGAAATAAGTTTCTACCACGCTTTTTTTTAACCTGTAAACTAAGGTTACAAAATAATAAAACATAGCCTAACCTAAAAAAAAAACATCATTCAAGATTTTCTGTTTCTGTTAGGCAATTGCTATTTGCAATCCCATAGATTACTTATTTATATTTTCACCCAAATTACCCTCCAAAACCATAAACCTAAACACATTCCCCTTCGTCACATCTCTTTCTTCCACCGTAGAAAAAACACCCACACCATCAAACGTCAATGCTCTCTCTTCTCGTTCAGAATCGGAGTTTGGGCTAATTTTGGGCTCACATGGGCTGAGGCCCAAGTTAAACACACTAGCTAGCAACTCAGGCCCAAAGTCAATTCCTTCAAAGTTTCAGTCTTTTCTTCTCTCTCTCTCTCTCTCATTCTCTCTGTTCTTTTGTGAAGTGTGTGCAATGGAGAAGGAGAACCAAAAGGGCAAAGGAGAACCCAAGAAAGTGAAAGTATTAAGCACAAGTTCACTGCAAATAAACGAGAAAGATGCCTCTAACTTGGTTGGTTCCATCGTGGAAAAGGGTATCTCTGATTCACACAACAACCCCACACCCTTCCACTTTTTTCCCAAACCCACTCTTCTTCCTTTCCCTGTTGCGCGCCATCGTTCTCATGGCCCTGTAAGTGCTCCGTACTCTCCTTCAAGCACCCTTTTAGCTACCCTTTTCCTTGTAAAGCTTTAATCTTCTTATGTTGTTTTGTATCATGCTTGAAATTAATGGAAATGAAGATGTCTTGTAATGAGTGATGTATGAAAAAGAAAATAGTCTTTTGTTGTTTTCTAGGCTTATAGGGAGTTTAACCGAGGATGGTATGTTGGAAAATTCTGAATTAAGATTTAGCGAGTGTTAATGGGAGATATGCACAATGTTCTACTTTGTTTAGGCATGTGGTGGGGTTCACTGCATTCTTCTTATTTCATTGTTTTCTGGGTATTTTTTAGTGAACACGGCAAATCGGTTAAAGGGGTTTTCTTTTCTTTTCTTTGCTTTTATTTTTGGTCTCTCGTTAAATATGGGGCTAAATGAGTTATTATTAGTTGGTTTTGCATGAAAAAGTCTACGTAGGATTAACCACTTTATTGTTCATTAAGTTTGTTGAGCCTCAAAGGTCTTAGATGGGTATGAAAAATGAAAATCTGTCTGCTTACATTGATTCGTTTTGTTTTATTGTGAATGTAGTTTGTGTATTGGGAAAGCTTTGTGGACTGATAGTTAGTTTGTGGTTATTTTATAGTATTGGCGTCCACTGAGTAGTAAAGGGGATGGTGATGGTGAGGATGGTGACAGTGACAATAATGTTGAGGATGAAGAAGATAAAAATTTGCAGGAGTTTGAAAGAGTTTCAGCATTTGTTAAGCCGGTACAAAGGAGGAGGAAAAAGGGTTTGGATTTTAGAAAATGGAAAGAGGTCACTCGGGATGATAGTTCTTCCTTGGGGAAGGAATTGGAGGATGATGTATCAGGTTTTAGCCAACCTACAGGGAAAAAGAAGAATGAAAAAGGCAGTAAGAGTACATACAAGAAGACCTCATCTTCTGACGATAATGTCATTTCTCCGATGAAAGTGGATACTAAACCACCGTTAGATAACTCAGATGGTGGGTCTATCAATTCAACCATGGCTATGGAGATAGATGTATCAAATAAGGAAGATCATCAGGAAAAAGTTAAATATGTCAGAATTTATGATGACAAGGAGCAAAATGAATCTGCACTTGGATTGGATGAAATTTACTCTGATAGGATGCCTGATTACAATTTTAGATCCCTAGATGTGCAAAGGGCAGGGCAAACTAACGTGACTTCAAGCATGCTGTCTTGTTCTAGTTCCAATAACATTAGAAGTGAACAAAAGTCCGTGTCTCTTGAGAGTGAAATTGATGCTGAAAATCAAGCTCGAATCCTGCAAATGTCAGCTGAGGAGATTGCAGAAGCCCAGGCTGAGATATTGGAGAAGATGAGCCCTGCATTACTGGAAGTACTACAGAAAAGGGGGCAGCAGAAATTGAAGAAACATAATAGTTTAAAATCAGAAGTGGATCCTGGCTTAGAATCTGTAAATGGACACGCTCGAAGTCCTCAGGATGCAAAACATCTGCACACAGAGGATGACTTCTCTCATACAGTGATGACACCGACATCCAAAGAAAAACTAGATGATCAGAAAAATAACACAAAGACTTCAACCATAGCTAGGAGTAGCACATGGAATGCTTGGAGCAATAGAGTTGAGGCTGTTAGGGAGCTACGATTTTCCTTGGCTGGGGATGTTGTTGATTCTGAACGGGTATCAGTCTACGGTATGCCTTTTTATTATGATTTTTTAATATCTTTTGAGTTTTAATGTCAAGATGATGCTTTGTATGATCCTTGCATGCGAATATACATTAGAGTATCTCCTTGTACCGTTCCGGATTGTGTAGTTAACTGACATATGCTAGCTAAGAATTCTGATATTTGTCAGTTTTAACTGACATATTAGTTTCAGCTAGGTTATCTCTCTCTATATGGGATGTACCTCTTCTATTTTGAATAAATGAATAAATGCCCTGTCAATAATCTCTCTCTAAGAATATCTCAATGCTCTTGATCTCTCTCTCTCTCTGCTCAATGAATCCTAACAATATATGGGTTCTTCTGCATTTAGTCTTTTGCATATGTGGATGCTTGGCTAGTGATAATATGTCTTCTTAATGTAGATATATGCTCTTCTATATTTTATCTCTTTTTGGTTTGTGGTAAATCAAAGATCAGCTAAACTAGTGATAGTCTGCGTTGTTAATGTTTGAATACTTTTCTTCATGAAATAGATTGTGATTTATATTCAGTATAATACCTTATATTATTTTTGTTTCCAGCAATCCATGATCCTTTTTTGATTGACTACACTTCTAAATGCACATGAACCAAAAATACTTAGTATTTGGTTCAACTTATTTAGAGAAATAATCACATTTTTTTCCGACTTCTTGAGAGAGATTTTGAAAATTAGTGATTATTTATTTAATTTTAATCTTTATCAAACGTGTTAATATTTCTGTGTTTATCATATAGGCAATATATTGTTGGTAAATACAAATACAGGAACCTTATGGTTTTCTTTGCTTCCAATTCGGAGACTTTATTAGATGGTTACTGTTTTATTTTCAGCATATTAGACATTAGCATTTGCATAAAACTGAATGGAGGTGTGAATATGTATTTGAATATTCATGGATATCCATTGATATCCTGATTATCCTGCATTTCTGTTAGCATTGATATCCATCAAATCTTATTGTTGTATATTTCTATATTCATTGATATCTTGTTTATTTTGGAAATAGGATGGAGGTTTAGATATAAATTTTGAATTTTCTTTGTTATAATTCTTTGTCATGATACAGATAATGTCAGTGAACGCGACTATCTGCGGACTGAGGGAGATCCCAGTGCTGCCGGTTATACAATTAAAGAAGCAGTGGCACTCACTAGAAGTGTGGTATGTTATTTGTTGTAACTGATGTATATTTCAACTGGATGCAACGGTACATTGGATTCCTGGACCTTGAACAGTTTGGATGGCTACACAACTATGAATATAAAATAAAAACAATTTATAATATTTCCCCTTTAGTAACACAGCATCTGCCAAATGTTTTGTTTGTTTTTTTTAGATTCCTGGGCAAAGGGCACTTGCATTGCATCTCCTTTCATCTGTGCTTGATAAGGCATTACACTATATTTGTGAAGACAGAAAAGGGCATATGACCAAAAATGAGAACAAACTTGACAAATCAGTTGACTGGGAGGCTGTTTGGGCTTTTGTGCTGGGTCCAGAACCTGAGCTTGTGTTGTCACTTAGGTAAATTTTACATTTTGGTCCAAGCTGTTGGTATTAACAACTACCTGCTATGACTGAGTGACTATGCATGCTTTTCTTTTTCCTCTTTTAAGAAAATGAATATTGTTGCTTATATTGCAATTAATCATTAGGCAGGCAAGTTTACTGGTTTAGATGTAAGTAAAATTCCAGGCTAATTATGTGTGTTATTGTAATATCACTTCCATCTGGCATATGACATGGACTCAATGAAGCTAGAGAGCACATATCTGTTGACATTACTGGGTATTTATGTCTTGCCACTCTAGAAGCCAGCCTTTTTTTTTTGTTAAAATGTTTTATAATATTATCATGCCTTAGAATATTTTAGAGTATCCTATTTAATCTCTTGGGAGTGGTTTCCATATTTAATTGATTTTCATAATTTCTTATTTAGTTTGGATTTGGAACCTTTTCTTAAGGATGAGGATTAGTGTTTTGTCTTTTTGTAACATGTCATTACGCACCAATGAAGATAACATTCTCTCCTTTTCTCTTTATTTATTTAAATCCCTATAATATTAACCTGGTGTCAAAGTGGTCACATCCTATGTGATCTGAACCCATCACCTGGTGCCTAGTTCTCTAAACTGGGGCTCGTCTATGTTTCTGTGGTTATTTTCTTCCTTCCAGTTAGCTGCCTTTCCTTCTGTCACCATCTATCTGATCTTGTTTCTATCTAAAGATTTTGATTTGTCAAAAGTACCCTATCTCCTGATTACTGCATGATGTGCAAATTGAGCTATGGAACTGGTTCTCTTTTGTTCTTAAATTGCCTAGCAGTTTCCTTTCTCTGGAATAATTTGTTTGGTGTTTTCAGTGAATATGGGGTCTGTCCCTAGAATCTTCAGCAATTCCTGTATGTTAATTTTAGAGGATTTAGTACTAGCAGAGAAGCCAAAAAGTTTTAGTGTTCTTCTCAGTTTGCAGTTCTTTGGGTATATATTTTTGGTGAGAAATGCTAGCATCTTCTATGGATGATAGTCTTCTATTCAGTTCATTCATGTTCGAGTAGTTTTTCTAGCTTCTTTGTGGTGTTCTGCTTATGGTCTTTATATATAGGGGTTGTTTTTTAGTTAGATTGACAGACAATAGAGAGTTGGTATGTTTGCATGTTTCTTGATCTTTGCTTTTAACTTTAATTTTTGGTCATCCTGTCTTTTGTCCTTGAGGATTCTTATCCTCTTATATTTGTATCTTTTTCTTCAATCTTAATAAATTCTTTGCATGTATAAGCTTTGTTGATTATTTGTTTTGGGATGAGCTCTTGTGTACACTGGCTTTTCCTAATTTTTGTTGCCTTTATTCCCTGAGGATTCTTATCTTCTTATATGTGTGTCTTTCTCTTCTATCTTAATAAATTCTTTTCTTATATAAGCTTTGTTGATTATTATGTTTAGGGATGAGCTCTTGTGAACACTGGCTTTTCCTAATCTGTGACTTTTTTTTTTGTGGTCTTCCTAAAACTGTGATGATCATCATATATTAAAATGGATGCTAGTTGGCCCTAGGACCCTTGGGTAATTTTACTACCTGCATAGCTGTTTCTAAAATTCAATTGGAACAGTGGGAATCTAGACCACACACTTGACTCATACCTTTTGTCATATTGTATTTAATAACATGGATAATTGGAGAGGCTAGAAAGATATTTTATTATGAATTATAAATCACTAAATGCAAATAAATGTCATCCCAAATAGATGGCTATATATCTTGTCAATATGTTTGCATTTTGCCAATAGATGGTATTATTATGTTGTGTTCCATGCACTATTTTGAGTAGCTTATGATAAATATATTGATGAATACTTCAATTCTTTCTATTTGTATTGTAATATAATTATTCTTTTCCCAATATATGGGCATCTTTTGATGGCAGTTGTGCTCTGATTTTTTGTAGGATATGTCTTGATGATAACCACAATTCTGTAGTTCTGGCATGTGCAAAAGTTGTTCAATGTGTATTGAGTGGTGATGCAAATGAGAACTACTGTGATATCTCAGAGGTAACTGAATTTCTGTTCTCAGTTATTATCTTTCAATTTGATTCTACTTGTGTTTAAATTTAGATTCATCTGATGTTTTTGTTTGTTTTTTAATTCCAGAAGATAGCAACTTGTGACATGGATATTTGCACGGCTCCAGTTTTTAGGAGCAGACCAGATATTAATTTTGGATTCCTTCAAGGGAATTTCTGGAAGTACAGTGCTAAACCTTCTAATATTCTTCCTTTCAGTGAGGATTCAATGGATAACGAGTCGCAAGGAAAACATACTATTCAAGATGATGTAGTGGTTGCTGGGCAAGATTTTATTGTAGGTCTAGTTCGTATGGGAATCCTTCCTAGACTCCGTTATCTTTTGGAGGTAAAACATAATTAATCATGTCGAAACATTTGATTTCTTGAGTTTGTGTACCAAGATTAAGGATATTTTTCTGTTTTACAATTTTTGAACTTCCATGTCAAATTCATTATTCTCTAATGGTTGCAGACAGATCCCACAACAGCTTTAGAAGAATGTATCATTTCTATACTGGTTGCTATAGCGAGGCATTCACCTACATGTGCTAATGCTGTACTGAAATGCGAAAGCCTTGTTCAGACAATTGTGAATAAATTTACTGCTCACAGTTTTGAGACTCGATCTTCTATGATAAGATCTGTAAGACTCTTGAAGGTGAGTGGTAATTTTCCATTTTATTTTATAGGTTGCTACATTTTTCCTTGTTACTTATGTAAAGTTATTTCTTTATCAGCTGCTAGAGAATTATTCCTAATGTTTCATTTGATTTTGGAAAAAGGTGTTAGCTCGGTCAGACCGGAAAACTTGTTCAGAGTTTATAAAGAAAGGGTATTTTCAGGCTATGACTTGGAATTTATATCAAAGTCCTGCCTCTGTTGATCACTGGCTAAAGTTAGGGAAGGAAAAATGTAAACTCATGTCTGCTCTGATTGTTGAACAAATGTGTTTCTGGAGGGTCTGCATTCAATATGGATATTGTGTGTCTTATTTCTCAGAAATGTTCCCTGGCTTGTGTTTTTGGTTGAATCTGCCTTCATTTGAAAAACTTGTTGAAAACAATGTTTTGGATGAATATACTTCCATCTCTAGGGAGGCATACCTTGTTCTGGGGTCTTTGGCGGGAAGACTTCCAAATCTATTTTCAAAGCAGTGTCTAAACAATCAACTTCCTGAGTCCACTGGTGACACAGAGGTGTGGTCTTGGAGTTATGTTGGTCCAATGGTTGACTTAGCCATGAAGTGGATAGCTACCAGAAGTGATCCAGAAGTATCTAAATTCTTTGAGGGACAGCAAGAAGGGAGATGTGACTTTACTTTCAGAGATCTTTCTGCTACTCCTTTGTTGTGGGTGTATGCTGCTGTGATTCACATGCTTTTCAAAGTTCTTGAAAGGATGACATGGGGGGATACTATCAGCCCTCTTGAAACTGAAGGGCATGTGCCATGGCTTCCAGAATTTGTACCTAAGATTGGACTTGAGTTGATAAAAAATTGGCTTTTGGGCTTTTCTGTGTCCTTTGGGGCAAAATGTGGAAAAGTTTCTGAAGGTGAATCTTTTATGAAGGAACTAATTTATTTGAGGCAGAAGAATGATATTGAAATGTCTTTAGCTTCCACCTGTTGTCTAAATGGAATGGTCAAGATTATTACTACTATTGATAATCTGATACAGTCCGCCAAGACTGGCATCTGTAGTCTCCCACACCAAGAACAAAGTCTCTCAAAAGAAGGCAAAATGCTTGAGGGTGGCATCGTTAATGGGCTTTTGGTTGAACTAAGGTATATGCTTGATGTTTTCATGTTTTCAGTTTCTTTAGGGTGGCACTGCATACAGTCTATCGAGTCATTTGGCAGAGGAGGACCAGTTCCAGGAGCAGGAATTGGATGGGGTGCCCCAGGTGGAGGATTTTGGTCAGTAACAGTTTTATTGGCACAGACAGATGCAAGATTTCTCGTCTATTTGCTGGAAGTTTTTGAAAATGCATCTAAAGATGTTGCTGTGACTGAAGAAACAACCTTCACCATGCAAAGGGTTAATGCTGGCTTGGGATTGTGTTTAACAGCAGGGCCTAGAGATAAGGTTGTTGTAGAAAAGACATTAGATCTCTTATTCCATGTCTCTTTTTTGAAGCACCTTGATCTCTGTATACAGAATTTTCTCTTTAATAGGAGGGGTAGAACCTTTAGCTGGCAACATGAAGAAGAGGATTATATGCACTTCAGCAGAATGCTGTCATCTCATTTCAGGAGCAGATGGCTGTCTGTAAAGGTGAAGTCTAAGGCTATGGATGGCAGTAGTTCCTCTGGCATTATTATTAAGACCTCTCCAAAGGTTGGTGCTTGTTTGGAAACCATTTATGAGGATTCAGATATGTCTTCCATGACAAATCCAAGCTGTAATTCTTTAATGATAGAATGGGCTCACCAGAAACTACCACTTCCAGTTCACTTTTACCTTAGTCCAATCTCAACAATTTTCCATAGCAAGCGGGTTGGTACTCAAAAAGTTGATGATGTACTACACGATCCCTCTAATTTGCTTGAAGTTGCCAGATGTGGCCTTTTCTTTGTTTTAGGTGTTGAAGCTATGTCTAATTTTCAAGGCACTGACATTCCTTCTCCCGTTCAGCATGTATCATTGACATGGAAGTTACATTCCTTATCTGTGAATTTCCTTGTTGGAATGGAAATACTTGAACAAGATCAGAGCAGGGATACTTTTGAAGCTTTGCAGGATCTTTATGGTGAGCTTCTTGACAAGGCAAGGTTGAACCAAAGTAAAGAAGTTATTTCAGATGATAAAAGGCATCTTGAGTTTCTGAGGTTCCAATCTGAGATTCATGAAAGTTACTCAACTTTTCTTGAAGAACTTGTAGAGCAGTTTTCTGCTATTTCTTATGGTGATGTCATTTTTGGCCGGCAAGTTTCACTTTATCTACACCATTGTGTTGAAACTTCCATTCGACTTGCTGCCTGGAATACACTGTCCAATGCTCGTGTTCTTGAGCTTTTGCCACCTTTAGAAAAATGCTTCTCAGGTGCTGAAGGATACCTTGAACCCGCTGAGGTAAAAAAAACATTATTATTAACTGTCAGCTATTTTACTATGGAGCATTATCTTCAGAGGATACTGTTTGAGTACTTGTTCTTTCGATACTTTTCTTTCTATATTGAAGATATTGGGTTGAATATATAGATGGCACTTATATTTTATTATAATTTTGTAAATTTTCAAAAAGTGGTTGTTTAAAATGTGCTTTAAAGCATGAAAGCATATACTACAAAGTACAGCAAAAGCTTCTTTTGCATCAAACTGAAATTATTTAAATATTGATTCTTTGAAGTGTTAAAAGAATGCTTTATTCATGTTTAATGCTCTTTACTTTCTCTATGTTAAGGGTTAAGACACGGGCCATTTTTTTGTAGATTTATTTGTTAGGACTAATCTCAGAAGCCACATGACTAATTCAGTCCCAAATGTCACAAAATGTAAAAGGATGCATAGCAGTGTCATCTGGATTTGCAGTGAACGAACCAATATAGATAAAGATAATAATATAATAATATTGCTCCTTGTGATGATTCTGGGAAAGGAGAGGTGTTTTGTTGACTAGAGTAAGTATGTACAACGAACTCAGAAGATTTTAAGAGTAGAGCAATGAAGATGGTAATTAAGAACAAGCTTTTAACATTCTTTTCAAGCACTTGATTTATGGATAATGTTTGGTTATGTTAATCTATTGCTGTATTGGCTGTTGCAGAATTTAAATTTAAATGTGTTACAAATTACAAAATTTACAATACCTTTGACATTTAGTGGTTGTGTAGTAGCTTCTATCATGAACTTTGAGGAGGCTTTTTGAGAGCGCAGGAAATATCAAACTAAGCCATACTGGGTCCTTTTATTTTTATATTGATACATAAACAATAAAGTGAAGTTCCTAACTGGAATTTTGGACATAGTGAAGGATCTTATACTTCCACCAATAATATAATAGATAGGTTTCTCATTGCACCAAACATACACGTATCTTTTACAATGGCTTGTTTTAAAGCTGTCTTTAGTAGGGAAGAAATGTAAGGTTATATCTTTGATACTTTGAAGTTTGAAACTATCACGATGGCTTTGTCATGTAAGTTACCCCTGCGAGGAAAGAGGATTGTTCATCAAGTTTCCTTATCTAAAATTTTTATTTTCCATTTTTTGTTAATATTATCTATAACTTGTGTGAATAGAAACAATTAGAACTTAATGGGTAGATGTGACAATTGTTTCCTACTATTATCTTTGGAGGGTTGCACTTGCCACCTGTGTGGTTGTGCCTGCAATGCATACTAGTCATTGATTGACACAGAATACAGCGTATTTCCATCAACATTAATGGTGTACCGTATGTCTGCAGGATAATGAAGCAATTTTGGAGGCTTATACGAAGTCGTGGGTTGCTGATGCCCTTGACAGGGCTGCAATTCGAGGATCAGTTGCATATACTCTCGTTGTCCATCATCTTTCCTCCTTTATATTTCATGCCTGTCCCACAGATAAGTTGTTGCTGCGAAACAGACTTACTAGGTCTCTGTTGCGAGATTATGCCGGGAAACAGCAACATGAGGTAACCAAAGTTTTAAAAGCTTTTACCCTGATGGACAAATGGTAGTTTAGGCAAATCTCCATTCAGAACTTGCGCGGCCATTCACTATCCAATTAGTTTTAGCCTATCTGATTATGGAAATTCAATGTTATATGTGAATATGTATGTGCACACGTGTGCTTGATCTGTCATCAAATTTTTGGAATGTATGAGCTAGGACTTGGGCCTACCTAATAAAATTTTAAGAGTTTGCAGTGAGAGACATCACTGTTTAGGTAAATCCTAGTTGCAGTATTTTTATGAACTATAGTTTGAGGCCATGCATGAAGTATAAGATATGTCCTATATTTTATTTCCTAATTTAATTTGCGTTGTTGCATCTGTATTTACAATTATACATACATAATGGTGGTGTAGCCAGACATTACTAATGGAACTCTTGTTGCAGGGAATGTTACTGAATCTCATCCACCATAACAAGCCACCACCATCTGTCATGAGAGAGCAGCCGAATGGTGTACTTTCTGATAAGAGTTGGTTAGAATCCAGATTAAAAGTAATGGTTGAGGCTTGTGAGGGAAATTCCTCTCTTTTGACAGCAGTAGAGAAGTTAAAGGCTGTTGTAGAAAGGAGTTCATAGTGAGGTAACTAACATATAGAATGCATGTAAATATATTCGGGATATACAAAAAGTACAACAAAGGCTTATATATAGACTTTTTGCAATGGGTCTCAAATGTATTTGTTGGAGCATACATGGCCACTGCTACTGGTATTTTTTTGTTAGAATGGAGTCTGCTGGTTTCTTCATAAAGATTCTGGGAACCAAGTCCTAAGGCATGCATTGTACATAATGAAAGTATTTCAGTTAGGCTATTATAAAATAGACTCTTTTTCATTTCATTTTTACTCTATTTTCTTTCAATTTCATCCTCCCTATTACCTTATTATATGTATCACTGTCTCTTTCTATCTTTTTCTTTTATCTTTCCAATACCCTCCCGTTCAAATCTACATTAAAATGAGGTGGACGTGGAGTATTATTCTATTATGTTTTGATTGAATGAAGAATAATTTTAAGAGATAAATATGATAGAAAGAAGTAGAAGAGACAAAGTATTGAAAGTAGAGAAGTAGAAAAGGAAGAAAAATATGTATTATAAAAATATATTTATTTCTAATAACATATTTACACAAAATAATAAAAAAAGACTAAATGTCACTTAAATTTTTTTAATTGGTTCAATTTCTTCTCACTTCATTAGTCATTCTCTCGGTACTTTTAAGAGTTTATTTTTTGGTGAGTTTTATCATATGTTTCTCTTTCACTTTTTTAATTTTTCAAACAATAAAAATATTTAGAGGTTGGTTATCTTTAGAAAATATTTTCTATTTTTACTTTTTAAAAATAAAAAATATTAAAAAAATGAACTTAACAACTCCTAATTTCAACACATCTCATGTTGCTTCCTCACACAAAGCCAACCCGACTATGGACACTTTGTTCTTCCTCAATAGTTCCTTATCAAACACTTGTTGAACCTTATTCCTCTTCAAAGCAAAAATAATCACAAAATAAATCATTACAAAACTTCAATCGCTTATTATTCAAGGTAAGTGCATGCTAGAGATTCGTGAATTCTCCAATGAAATGTTGATGCATAAGCTTTATTGATAGCAGTCACTTTTTCATTGATGTCTCAAATAGAAACAGAATGGTTTGTTGGAGAGACATGAGCGAAATAACAAAAAAGAGAATGATATATTTACCGTGGTGTCACCACATTTTTTACGTTTTAGAGAAAATGCTGAAAATGACCCCTTTTTTTCTTTATCATTGTCGATTTTTACATGTATTTTGAAAATATTTTTTGTAAGTTATCCTAAAATGCAACCAAACACATTTTCTGTCATTTTCTATTTTCAATGAAAATGAAAACAAAGAATGAAGAAACCAAATTGGCCCTTTTTCTCTAACACTTGTTTTTTACCCACTCTTCTCTTTCCAAAATTAGCCGAAACAAGCTATGCCAATTTTCACAGTCACGGCTACGCTTTACGGTTTTTGGCTAATTACCTTTCCATTTGTCATTGTTTTATGTATTTTTTTAAAAAATAAAATAAAATAACACGTCAGTTTATACATTATAAAAATATGAAACAAAAATAGTTCTCTCAATTCACACCCACAAGAGTCATATGAATCTTGTAATAGCCATTGTACACATTTTATTATTTCCATTGTTTGTATGGTAGATGCTAATACAACTAGGATCATTTAGGTCCAACGAAGAGACAATACGCATGTGCTAACAAAGGAAGAAGGATCAATACATGTGAATCAACTTAGAAGCATTCTATAACATTTAATCATCTAGCACATGATTGAGTGTTATAAGCAGTAGACATTTTACGAACCTTTGTTATAGAACGCATCAAATTTTACTCAGGCATTTCTAACGGAACATTCACTTTCATTTTTGCACTTAACGTTACTTTGTTATTTTCACTTCTAAACAACCCTTGAAACCTATATACACATAGCCTAGTGTGGGAGTCATATTGTTGAATTAACATTTGCCGTAGTAAAACATATTGGTTTTGTTCTCTGATAACCATTCAAATTATGATAAAGTATTGAGGATGGTGTAATTTTGAGTATTTCGATGCTTATGTCAATTAAGATGCAAGAAAGAGTAGAGTACTAGAATTAATTGTGCTTGTATACTTAATGGTTGTTAAGAGTTACCTCTTATATAGCACAATGGTTATTTTATGATAAGATTCCTTTAAATGTTTCATAATATGCCAATACATTAATACTTTATCAAGAGATCACACTTCTAAAGTGGAAATCAAAGAAGAGAAATGTTGTTTCTTTCGAAAAAAATTGTCGCACGAAGTATATTATGAAGGTCTTTCTTTGATTTCCAACAAATCAATTTTTATTTTTTACTACTTTACCTTTCAAATAACTAATAAAATGCATACATATTGATTTGTACAAATTCTTACTATATTTCGTCGTTCGAAAATAAAAATAGCACAACTCTTTTCATTTAGGAAAATGTTGTTTCTTATGAAAAAAATTTATCGCACGAAGTATATACAAAGGTCTTTCATTGATTTCCAACAAATCAACAATTTCACTTTTCTCTTCTTTAGCTTCTGAATAACCTGCGTTAATTAATGCATATTCATTCTATATATTTTAGTACAAAACAACAGAGCACTTTGATTAAGAGAAATATTATTTCTATAAAAAAAATTATTGCACGAAGTATATACAAGGGTTTTTCTTTGATTTCCAACAAATCAACAATTTCGCCTTCCCCTTTTTATCTTTCAAATAACCACAAAAATTAATTTATATTATATCTTTCGTACAAAATAGCATTTGTTATTTACATTTTATTGGTTATTTAAAATATAGTACAAATATAAACAAACTAACATGTATACATTTTATTGGTTATTTAAAATATCAAAAAGGGAAAAATGAAAATTTTGATTTGTTAGGAAATCAAATAAAGACCTTCGTATTATTGCATATACTTCATGTGATAATTTTTTTTTATAAGAAACAACATTTCTCTAAATGAAATGAACTATGCTATTTTGTACCAAAAGATATATAACCGATATGCACGAATTAACACGTACACATTTTACTGGTTACTTGAATGATTAAAACAGGGAAAAGTGAAATTGTTGGTTTGTTCAAAATTGAACATTACTTTTAATCTCTAGCAATTTATCCTTTAAACATTTCCTAATATGGCACTACAAATGGGATCAGAATACGTACATTAGCATAACTATTTTAGATTAAAAAATATTTAGTACTAAATACATATAGGCACCAAAGTTCTGCCCTCATTAATTAAACAGGTTTCAGATCTACATACAGCCATGCATAAAGTCCATTTCGATACTGAAGGAAATTAAAAGATATTGATAGAGAGATTAAACAACACATAATTCAATATAACTAAGTGACACCTAAGTTAACTTGCTCCAATTCTCTCCAAACCATCATGCTACAGCTCTCTCAATCAGCCTGCACACAAAAGTTAACAAAAATTAACCAATAATTAATAATCTTGGAGATAAGCATGGAAATAATAATAATAATAATAATAATCATAAATTCTTACATTAACTTTACTTGCAGAAACTGAACTGGTTGGTGAATTTGGAATGAACCTAGCCCACTGTGATATGGTTGTGGAACACAAGTTAGGAATATATATATGAATATTTTGTGTTTTTCAAGAAACATTAAGCTAGTTTCAAGCATGTGCAGTGCTAACCCTAAAGCCTAAACTAAGAGTTAGAAAAAATAAAATAAAAATTTACATTTTTCGCTGCAGCACTGAAAGCTTCTCGATGTGGGATCTCAGGGTTCGCTGCTTTGATGCGCTGTATCTCCTCTCTGACATGCACGGCAAAATCAACCAAGTTGTAAATGGAAAAATAAAATATTAGTTAAGTTGATGAAAGCAACTTATGATCTTTTTTATAAGTACTTTTTGATTTATTCCATCAACCCTTTTCAAGAAACTATTAAAATAAGCTAATCAAACTCATGAATAAACTTTCATTTGATGATAAAACTTCATTGAATAAGTCTAATTTATTTAGTTAAACTGTTTAGGGTATAGGAGGGAATGTAATAGTGCACCGTGTGGTGGTGGTGGTGGGTTGTGTTGTGAGAGCAAGAGACAAAAAAAGTACACATCTCTTTTGCACTTACTTCATGAAACGGTTGTAAGCAGAAGGAAGACGGTGCTTTTTCTCAGGTGCTGAAAAAGAAATCAAACAAAAAAAATAAGGACACACACATATATGTTTACATGGCTGGGGTTGAGAAAAACACATCACATGATTATGTAAGTCTCAGGTTATGTTTGTTTGAAGAGGGTTCTGAAAAGGGTTGTTCGATCTGTGGTAACTACGTACGTTTCACAACAAATGATGCTGCTTTTGGGGACACTGACTCGTTGGATGTTGTTGGTGAGGAAGATGAAGATGATGCTTGCACCTTTTTGGCATTACTGTAAAACCCCTGCTAGAAACAAAACAGATGATTATGTATTACACACTCACTTTTCTAACCAACCTTCACTACACTATTGATCTCAAAGAAAATTCCTATATATAGCAAAAGAAGAAGAAGAAAACTAAAACAGAAGCATTAGATAGTGTAGAATATAGATATGCCATGTTCATGAATATTAATTAATATTTTATTATGAGGGGTACACAACCTGGAGACTGAGGGTGTGATCAATGCTTTGGTTTTGAGAATTTGGGGGTCTGGTGCTCAGAAAGGAGAGGTTGCTGCAGTGACCACACTTCACTGTCACAGTGTCTAACAGCCTCTTGCATGGGATACCAACCTACAAAAAAAACATCAACATGACCCTACATCTGTATATATATTTCTAGTTAATTCCCTTTTTCAATTTTAGGTAACATTATTTTTGTTAATGTACTTCTGAGTAGTACTTGTACTCATCAATTTAACAAATTCAATTTTGCTTATAAGAAAAATGTTTACCATTTTCCAAAAGGTATATATAAAGTTTTAAATTGTAGTCACAATCAAAACGATATTGCAAAAAATTGTGGATAAACTGAAGACATTCCAAAAAAACCTTGACGATTTGTTAGACTGTTTTTAAAACTTTCTTTTATATATATTTGTATCATACATAGAAGTTCAATGCAAACGTAACCTTATGATAGTATAATAGAAATATAAATAAAGAACAAGATGAATCATTAAACAAGTAGCATAGTGGTTGGTGTGTGATGATTTCTACTTATTTGTAGTAGTGTTTAAAGATGAGTTACCGCGAGGACAGTGTTGCAGAAGTTGCAACGAACGTAGCAGAGGTGTTCAGATGGTGGAACCAGGTCCATGGTGAGTTTGTCGTCGTGGTTCATATTTCGAAGGAACAAGGTTAGGAGGAGAAGGGTGAAAGAGGAGTAAGTAGGTTAAGCAGAGGGAGGAAAATGTTGCAGTTGTAGGGTTTAAGTAGCAATTTGAAAGGGTCAGTGAGTGATATATAGGAATAGGAATAGGAAGATAGATTGATAGATAGAGTTGTGTTGTGTTGTGTTGTGGGGTAGCGTCAAAAAGAAGAGTAGTTTTACCACTTGGTCTTGTGGTACAATTTGCTGCAGCATTATATTGCACGCTTTGTTTGCAGACATGACCTGCACCAAGCACTGACACTAATTAACCATCTACAATGGCCAAAATATTGTTACTTTATAGCACATATATACATGTATATATTTATACCAGCAAACTAAAATTTTAGTCTTTAAATTTTGATTTTTAGTTTATGAATAAATATTTAATTAGTCCAAAATTTTAAGTTTTCTTTTGATATTATTTTTAATTTTTTTTTGTTAGAATGCAGTGTTAAATGATGATATGATAAACTTTCAAATCATCATCTAATAAGAAAGATTAAAAATTATAAAAGAAGAAAACTTAAAAAATTTTCATTAGTGAAACATTTATTTAATGAATAAGAACTCACTTAGTTAACTCTGTTTATATCATACTCAGGAATGTGATTGAGAGAGTGAGCCATATAAAATTTTATTTCGAATACAGAGTTGATTTGATTCTTTTAATTGCAGCATATTTTGTTGATATGCTTTAATTAATTTAAGTTTATAGGGTAGTCATTCATTAAGTTTACAACGGTTGAATGATTAAAAAAATATGCATAAATGTTAAGAAGTTCACTATTTTATTGACACGAGTCATTATAGAAATACATGTACGTGTATGTAAGTACGTATGTGTTATAATTTACAGAAAGAAAACTTGAATATCTCAGTTATTTCTTACAATTGTATGGGAAAATTTAGAGAGAAAATGGTTGCTCGTTTGCTTTCACATCTAATTTAAAAAATGTAACGAGTGCTTGTCATCGGTGACAAATTTTCAGTCAAAATGTATTTTATCCTTTAATAATATAGCTCAAAAATTGGTTTTAGTCTCTCCCTGCATTTACAAAAAGATGTAGTATTAGTTTATCATTAAAGACTAAAAATATAAACTTCTATAGAGACTAAAATTGAATTTTAAAATATTTTGAAGAATTAAAATATGTTTTTATCATAATTTTTAAATAATATTATCCTAAACTATATGTGTATTTGAGTCATTATTTGTAAATTAAATTTTGAATAGTTTTGATTTCATAAAATGAATTTTAGTTGAAGTTGATTTATAAATGAAGTGATTTATGTTTAAAAATTTTATTTTAAAAATCAGTTTATGATAAAATTTAGGATCTTGTTAATCCCTTAAGACATTAGATAAGAAATCAATAAACAAAAAAGAGTTTATTAAAAATCAGACTAGGGATATATGAGAAATCATGATGGGAATATATTAATAATAGTTTTTATTAAAAGAACATTTTTTTATTACTTAACCATATTCAAATTACGGCACTAATTAACAATTATCTAAAATTTGATATAATTTTTTCACTCTAATGGAAAAGCTATAAGTTTTTTACTTTGACTTATGTATTTAAGAACAAACTTGATTTTAACTTGTTTCATTCAAACACATAAATAAATAAAACCATGCATGTTTCTGGTCTTTCAACATTCCTTTGAGGAATTGCACCACTCCAAATATCCACTAGCTATATTTATCTGGAATAATTTATCATAAGTTAACTAGTTTTTATGTAACCAACAACAAATTAACTGCTACTTTAATTTTTATTTATAATATCTAATTACTCAATTCATCAAGATTAAAAAAAATATTACTTTAATTGATTGTAATAAATTTATCTTAAATTTGTATATTTTTAAAAAAAAATATCATTATTATAAATACTTTTTTCTTTTCTAAATATATCAATAAAACTTCTCCCTTATTTAACTAAAGATATTTTAATATAAAAATATTAATATATAAAATAATTTAAATTAAGTCTTCTATAAAATAACAATTAATTTTAAAAAATTAAGTCTTACACACATAAAGAAACAAAGATAGTAATTTTTATGCACCACTCAAAGTTAATTAAAACACTTGTTTAATACTCCTATATTTTTTTAACTAGGATGGTTTTTTAGGAATATAAGTAATTTAAATCGTGGTTCAATGCTTTATAAATATCGACTTAAAATCTCATTACCAAACTTTTCATCCCCACTCTTTCTACGAAAACTATACATTTACAAGTTTTTGATTTTGCAAACACCATGCCTTTTTTTTTCCTGAGTTATATAACATTTTTTTTTTTAAATTCTATGAACATGTTTCGTTAAGGTAGGTTGGTTAACGTTTACCTGGGTTTGATCCTTGATGCTATTTTATTGGTAGGCGATATAATTCTTTATAAGAAATATTTTTAAATGTTTCATAATAGGATTTTATTTTGAATATTTTACTCTTACGTATTTGTTTTACAACAATTTCTATAAGTCATGTAATGGAAAGAGAGAAAATGAAATAAGTTATAAAGAATATTGTATAAATTTATTTTAAGTCTTTACTCTCTCCTTTTTCTTAATTATTGCATTTTTAGTTCGTTTACTATTGTTAAAATTAAAATTTTATTTTATCTCTTTATTTTATTTTTATGAATTTGAATATCAACTATTTTAATTGCATAATTTTAAACAATAAGTTAACTCCACATATAATATTAATACAAATATATTAGCACATTCATGTTGAGATATTACTCTCATACAATGTCATGTCAATATTTATATTTATATTAAATATTATATATCCAAGTTAAGATATAGATTAAAATTATATAACTAAAATAAGGATATCAAATTCGTAAAAAAATAGAAAAATTAAAATTTAAAGATTATACAAGGATCTACAATGTTAGCCTATTTACTTGTATGTTTTATTAATATTATCTTTTGAAAAAAATTTTATTACAATAAATGTAAATATATTTTTTAACAAAAATTTTAATCTTAGTTTGTTACATAGTAAAAAGTTATCTCTTCCAGTTAACCTAACCCTTATTGATGTGTACATGTGTTTCATACTATTCATACATTGTTAGTTTGCATATAACATTAAAAATGTAATTAAAGTAATCATAAAATAGTGATTAAAGTAGAGGACACAAATAACTCATAACTGAATTGCAACACACATTTAGCATATAGTAAGAGACGTTTCTTATTTTAGTTATACCTAAATCTTCTCACATCATAAAGTCTAGTTGAGCATTTCATGATTTTGGAAGCTAACCTCCCCTCCCCTAAACTTCCACTGCATAAATAAACATACTGGCCCCTCTTTGTCGCCACCACACACACACACACACACTTCTTAAGTAACCCCAGCAACCCTAGTATTCAACCGTTCCAAAATAACTTTCTATGGACGTTATTCATTATTTCCCCCTCAAATTGCAACCCATAATGCTTCTACATCTCAAATAAGGAAAATAAAGTATAGGGACTGTCCCATTATTATAAATGCATTGCTTATTCAAGTTGTTTCCCAGATCCCACATTGCCACCCATTCATGTCTCAGATGCAGTGATTGCACCACCTATTCAATTGAAGTGGATGGTAATGAACCTCATTGGAATTAGAAGCCAACCCTGTAAATATGGGAAGATCAATTAAATCAACAAAGATGAAAAGTATTAGAAAGAACTTCCAAAACACCACAAAAAATACCAATTATGAGCTAACCTAAAAGGAAGTCAACTTCAACACAATACACACTGGGAATCAGAGCCAGAATTCAATATAGACAACTTGATTACAAAGCCATTGAATTTCTTTAATTTTTTTTACCCATCTTGATTAATAATAGAAATTAGAAAGAAAGAAAGAAAAAAAAGAAAAAGAGCCTTTTAGGTTAGTCTGGTCTCTGGCTATACGTGCATGTGCGATATACTATACACGCTCATGATATAGGCACATGAACCACAGTTTCTAGCCATTGATACACCAAAAACCAACTTATAGTAATTTGAAGTATAAAACAAGGACAATAGAAAGTTTTATTTGAAAAAGAAACTATTTAGTATATAAAAAAATACAAAATCATGTAACTATGTTACAAATGTTTAATAATATATATATATATATTTAATGTTCCTTAACTAATATTTAGATGTAATTTTTTAAATATATTTAATCAATTACTGAATGCATAGATAAACAATTACAATGCTAATTTAGCTCATGTTCAAATACTTAAAAAAATTGTTATTCATAATGTTCTTATTTAATTTAAATAAGATAATTTTTATAAAAATATACGTGATTAAAAAAAGAAAATATTTAATTATTTTATTTTTTTTAATTAAAAAATATAGGAGTTTTTCAATTTATTAAATTAAAGATTAATCTCATTTAAAATGTAAAATTGTTACTGATTAAAAAAACTTTACAAATAAAAAGAATTGAACATGATTCTCTTATTAAATAGATTAGTTTTGTAAATGTGAACGTATAAGACATTACACCAAAGTATAAATTCTATGAATTTAGTGATTTTGTAAATAAAGTTAGAATTTCCTCACATAATAAATGTGAATATTAAATGCTGAAGTGAAGCTCCAATGTTAATAAAAGAAGAAGAGGAGAATTACATGAATAAAGACTGTACTTAAGTGGTTTCCTATGCTTGAAAGCAGAAGTTGGTTACACTAATGAGGAAGATTAGATTAGATGTAGATAAAAGGAAGCAATGGCAATGTTGTGGAAGCATGAGATGAGTTGGAAGGAGTTGAATATTGAGAGAAAAGGGAAGAGAGAAAAGATAGTGAAGAGAAGGGGCCCTGTTATCGAAAGCCCCTTTTTGTGGGTGCAGCGCTTGAAGAGGAAATGTGAGAGTGACAGGTGGTAGAGTCACATGTCAAGGTCATGGCAGAGGGAAATGAGACTAATTAGAGGGCAAAGGCAGGAGATGGGGTGTTGTGGGTCCTTTTGTGATGGGACGATTCCACAATTCCCAAACATGGAAACAAATCTATCTCCTCACTTGAGACCCCTACCTTTCTATGCTTGTATAAATACCACTTCCCCTAGGGCTCACTTTCTCATTCACCTAGTCCCATGAATGCCCACTCATTCAACCTCTCCCTCTCTCTCTCTCTCTTTTGCTGCCACTTAAATTCATTTTCCACTATTCAACTACACCATATGCACATTTATACATGTTTTTTTTTTTTTTAATTCCAATATCTTTTACAATTCTCACTTTTTCTATTACTATATTTTTGTGGAAAGTGTATACCCACTTTAAAATTTTGACAGATCATTTTTATTAGAGTTT
>JAMLFT010003451.1:0-22062 GCA_026544285.1 Pachyrhizus erosus | reverse complement strand
ATTATTATCATATACTAAAATAAAAATATATAAAGAATTAAATTAAAAAAATATTAAAGATAAAAAAAATTATATTTTTAAAATTAAATTAACATTTAAGTAAAAATAAATAAATAGAATAATAAAACATGGATAAAGATATTTGATAATTGCAATAACTTCCGGTGATGGAAGCGACAAAATGGGTCATTTCCATGGAGGTAGGTGAAGCTACTCCCAAATTAACAACTAGCGTGAAATATGTCAGCTAGATTAACCTGAAAAGACTAGCCTGTAGTGAAGTTTAAAATTGTCTAGAAATTTGAATTTTTTTTTAAAGTCAAGTCAAATTTATTGATAATAAAATTTAGATAAAAATATAAGGTGTGTCTAATCTAATCTAAGATATATTTAACAACAACAGAAATTATCCATCCCAAAAATACAAATGTTTATGTTGTATTTATTTTGAATGTCTTAAAATTAGAATGAAATGTATTTATTTTAAAGATCTTAAATAATGTTTATTTTGGTGCTTCTACTACGTTGTTTGTAATGGAGACATTTTATCTTGTTTTTTAAAATTTTATAAGAGGGAGTGGTGTTTCAATCCAGATCAGAAAAAGTCAAGTATTCATAGAAAGCTTGTATTTATCTCATTTTTTTTTTAAAAAGCTGAATTCAAACTTCAAATATGAGATTTATCCTATATGAAACTCTGTCTTACTCTGACCAACTCATTGAAATTGATAGAGATATTTTATCATAATCAATAGTTTGCTGACGTGCTTAGATAATGAAATTAAGTTTGGTACAATGATAATGAAAACAATAATGAAAAAAATGATAATATGATTAAATGGGTAGTGCTTCAATCAATGCAGTTAGGCTTGTGCAGTGTATTGTTACTTTCATTTGAGCAATTATTTTCTAAACTATTATTTTCATCTTTATTAATCAAAATAATAATAAAGGTATTTCAAATAAGTTTTTCGTAAATAAAAAAGACAAGAAACACATAAGAGTGATAACAAACACTCCCCAAAATAATGAGGAAAATAAAGCTAGATGAAGTAATATGATGACTTGAAAAAGTCTAAATCTCATTGTCATTGATTTTCTCTCATTTATGAATAAACTGCGTGTAAAAGAAGTACAATTATCTTCAATTTCAGCTGCAAGAACCTGAGTCCAAAGAATTTCAAACTTTCCACCATTGAAAATCATCATCAAATCGTTAGTAAAGAGTTATTTTTCTTCATTGAAAACCTATTTCTCCATAACAAAATTATTTTTTTAGTTTTGATATTGTAAGAGTTAATTACTTTGATTTTCATATTACAAAATTTTTATCTTAATTTTGTAAAAAGTAATTTATTTAGATAAATTTTCAATTCTTTTTTCACTATCAGTTTATATGAATAATAAAATGAATGACTTAATGTAAATTGTAGGCGAGTGATGACATTTTACTTTCTCTTTGGGTCCACTGAAGCAATCACGTCATTTTTATTAATAAAATTCAGATTGGTCACACTCACGACATTTATGGGGCAGATTATGATTTTGGTTACATCTTTTCTTGCCCGAAAGAATGGTTTCTGTGAAGGGCAGGGCAGATTGCGGGGTCCTTTAAACAGTTGGTGTGGAAATGGAAATAAGGACTATTTTGTTTTTGTCATCATCAAACCTCGCTCTCTGGGTTTACTCATTCTTCTTAGTTCATCAGAGATTAGTCACAATCTCACATCTTACATCAAATGCCAAGTTGTCAAAAGTGGGTTATCTGTCTTGGTAAAAAAAAAAAACATTAGTTATCTGTAGCCTGTGGGGTCCATCCTCCCATGCCAGAATTTGCTCAACTCAAAGTAAAGTATATTGAATTAGAATGTATATGTTATCGACCAGTCTCAGAACACAACAGATCAAAGTTTGTTTGCTTGCTATGCAGTTAGAGATAAGTGGAGCATTAGCATTACTACTGGGATAGGATATGTGAATTAGTATCACATAGGAATAGGAGCATGGCAAAGGACAGAGTACTTTTCTTGCATGTGTTGAATCAAGGCATGCAGTTGCTTTTGGGATTTGGATGCTACGTGCAACACACACCTTGTGTTTAGGCAGCTTCAATAAAAGTTTTATTTTGCTTATACAAATTTAAGGACAAAACTTATTGTAATGTATTCTATATTGTATTTTAATCACAATTTAAGTTTTATCTTGTTATTCTTTACTAAGCAATTTATGAAAGTAAAATTTCAATTTTGATGAGAAAACTATACCAAAATGAAGGAAGGTGTCAATATTTCCAACTATGACAAGTCACAATAGGCTTGTGTCATACAAGTAATGTTCGGGGTAAAGAATTATTAAGTCAGTATCATCCATCAATTTGACCCAAGTTATACCAGATGGTTGGATAACCCCGTTTTTCCGTCAATTTACAATGCTGACGACTTCTTTAGAATATAGGAAAGACCATTAATATTTTAACCAGTTTTTTATCTTTGGAAAATAGGGTGTAATTATAAGAGAAATAAATAACTCTTATGCTATATTAAATTGTAGTTTTAGAGAATTGGTCCTTAACACGATGTTGAATAAGGGTTTATAGGAGGAGAGTTGGTCATTTTTAACTACATCAACTTGTTCAAGTTTTGTAAACAGAAATGGAAATATTTAATGAAGGCAGAGTAGTGATCTAACTAACATTTTGCACCACTAACCCTCCGGTCCTTCTTCAATATGCTATTTTTTTTTTTTATCATTCAATGTGTTAAATTTAATTGGCAGGTAGAACGTTATTTCATTTCATCATCTTCATTTTTTAATATAACGCAATTATAGAGTATCTAACTTTCAAATTTCAAAGATATTAAAGTATCTATTTATAGAAACTCTAATTTCACTGTGCTTCAATAAATCATTCACACACACACACACATATATATATTATATAACATAATGGTATACTCATTATTATATCTAGTGATCACAACTAAAATTATGGTAATCCAAAAGGAACTCGACTTGAATTCCTCAAACTAGCGGATTGAGATACTTAACAGACTTCTAGTTAATTGATCGGTTAAGAATTGTTTTTGGAAAAAAAATAATTAAGAAAACGTATTAAGTATAATTCTAATCATGGGATAATTAACCGAGAAAGATTGCAGTTTGGTTCATCCACATGTTATATGAATATTCAAATCAGCATTAAATATGTTATAAGAAATCATCCTCATAACACAAGGAAGACATAATAGCACACCTGCAGTTAAAAAAAGAGAGAGATAATTGCACACCTGGAGCTAACTTAATTTATAAATTTTACTGGACAGTGCTTCACCATCTAAATAAGTTTTTAATTAATTATATAATAAAATGTGATTTTTTAATTCTTAAAAATAAAAAAAATATGTATAAAAAATTTAAATAACTCATATATCCTTTCTGTAAAAAAAAATAAAAATCACATACACTCTTCAACTAATTAAATTAGACGCTTGATATAATAAATTATGATTGTTTACCGTTTATGTCAGAGAAGAGATAATTAATATTTCTCCCCCTTAAAAGTTATATATAAATATGACGGTGGAAACGAATACAGGGCTTGATTAATGGTTGAGATGAGAACAACCAAAGTGTACATCTAATGGAACAAGTTTTGTTGGCTGGCTATTTTATAGAGTAAGACTCGAAACATTATTCCTTCAATTCAGCAGAATTAGATCGCATACCTTTAACCTTCACTGACTTTGCAGTTCACATCCTTTTTTACAATTTCCAAATTGTCACACTTAACATTTTCTCATTTTTTAAGTCATATTCTCTGTCTTACTCTTTGGTTTCTGTTCTCCAACAATAATAGACAAGGAATCCCTTCTGCCTCATATTCAGAGAAGAACATTGAATCTCCCTTGATCTTCCAATTTTCACAGAATATCTCTATCCCTTGTAAATAAAATGGTCCCACCCGGTCTTCCTATTGTACACTGTATCTGGATGCCTTCTGTTTCCGTGTATTTCTACCTTATAAATAAAAAATAATCCCGTATTTTCAAATTTCAACCCATAAATCTCTCTTCCCTTGTTTCGCTTTTCACGTTTGAATTCTTTTCCTTGCTTTTTTCTCCTTTCTCACATAATCAAACCTTGAAGTCCACCTTGGTTTTTGCTTCCTTCTTCAATTTTCCTAACTGGTGGGAACAGTGTGGTTATCTATGTGTTCTGAAACAGTTCCCCTTCGTTTCTCTTTTTCCCATGATGTCTCTGAGCTACCAAAAAAGCAAGATGTTCCACGCAAAGACACAACGCTTCTTGAGTCAAATCATGACTTTGAGTTCAGCACTAACCGAAGCCTTGAGTTTGAATCATCTTCTGCAGACGAGCTTTTCTCTAATGGGGTGATCCTTCCGATTCAGATGCAACATAAGAGAAATACTACTCGGAAACACACCCTTTATGGGGAAGCTCCATATATGAGACTTCCTCCACTTCCATGTACCCCTAGCGATGACAAAATAAAGAAAGAGAACACTAGAGAGGTTCTACATATGAATGCTAGTCATTTTGATAAGAAAACTCACTCCACCTCTTTCTGGGGGTTCAGTAGAAGCAAAAGCCTCAGTTGTGATACCAAGAAAAGTTTGATGTGTTATTCACCTCCTTTGTCAAGGAGCTACTCAACTGGTTCAGTGCCACAGCCAAAGAGAGTGGATTCAAACAGGCAGCATTCAGCAGCTAAGCCATTATCATATTCAAGTTCTTCTGCCTTAAATTTTTATCCTATACAAAGGTCTCATTCAGGTAAGAGTTATGGCGGATCTTATGCCAATGGTCTTTGGATTAGTCCTGTTTTGAACCTACCAACTCCTTGCATTTCTAAAGGAAGCGGTAGTCTCTTCAGGTTGGGTTCTTTTTTACGTGTTGGGAAGGCCAAGAAAAGCAAGAAGTGATTTGTTCACATTAGCTTATATAACGGATTAATGGTTAATCTTGCTTGGCTTATCAAATTCATCATTGTTTATTCTGATCATTGATCATAGTAGAAAGAAACGAGTAATAGAGGTTAATTAGCAGGTGCTAAATGAAGTTGATTATGGTTATGCCAAGCTATGATCTGGAGGGATAAAAAAATCTGTGATAGTCATAAAGTTAATAACAGGGTACAGGCTTGGGGGACTGAACAATGAGACTCTCTGTCCATTTTTAATGGTTTGTCCCATCTTGTTTTCTGTGATGAATCCTCTTATAAATGGAAGCTTTCGTGGCTAGTGGTTGTTCAGATTAGCACTAGTTTATTTATGAGAAATGCTCTTTTGTTCAACTAACGTTTTGTCTTAATTGCAAAACATATGACGACTAGTGGTGGCAGTTTCATGGACAAACAAATTCTTGATGACACTTTTATTTTTCGAAAGTTTGCTGTCTGAGCCTTTGCTAGCGTACTAAGCTAATCATCATCCTTGGATTCATATAGTGCTCAATCAGGGTAGACTTAGACTATGCATTTAATTTGGAAATATACTGAATCCTCCAAATTATGTATTATTTATTGGACAACTGGCATTCGTGTCATAAATGGTGAAATTTCAATTAAACATGCTTGAGAATATGGCTTATCATATGCTGCCAAACACCTAACACACTATGATTGGATTCCTTTCACTACCACTCCATTGTTTCTAGCAGTTTGAACTTTGAATTAATATTGCTTCACATCAGCTGTCCAGCGTAATTATGTAATAAATGAGTTGGCCTTGGAGTAAATTTAGTTCAGTTGCAATGTCGATAAATTGATAATGGCATCCCAAAGGGTCCTAAAATTCACCACACGACCAAAAATCTTGAATCAATAAACTCGTGTTAAAAGTTCAAACGTACATAACCTTTTCATGTGACTATTGTGTCTCTCTCGCTTTTTATAGATATTATATACTTATCATTTTTTTTTATGGAAAGAGGTGTATATATCTTTTTTGATAATTGATATAAATTTTTTATATGAAGGCCGTGTGAACTTTAATATAAGTATTCATTTCCGTGTAAAAGACCTACCACTTAATGTTCTAATTCAGTCAAGTTTTATTTATTTATTTATTTATTTATCGATTCTTTTGCCCTTCTCTTTTCTCTGTAACAAGGTAGGTACTAGGTAGTTCAAATTCGGCTACTTAATAATCACCAACATCAGTGATCTTTTAAAATGCAGATTTGAAGTTACGATGATGGATTGTAACATTTTTTTGTTATTTTTTTATGTAATTCTAAATATTGTGCTAATATAATCGTGAATAAAGATGTGCCAGCAAAATGAACTTCTAGTTTAAAGTTGTGAAAGCTGTAATGTGGAGGGTAGTGAGAGACAACTATTTGTCCTTCATATCCGATGTTTGTGAGCCGAGTGGTTGAGGTTTCGTTTTAGGAAAAATTTTGGTCCAAATTAATTAAGGCCCTGACTGAATAAGTTTTTTCACAATTATTTATACGAAAAGCAAGTAAGAAAGTAAGGTAAAATAAGTTTATTATAAGTTAATATTAATTTACACATTTGATAAAAAATAACATACATAAATTGAAATCAGTATTTTGATTTTGTTATTTAACTTATTTAAAAATTAAATTTTATTTTGTATATAAACTAATTTTAGTATATAAAAAAATTATTATTTTCTTTACATGGAGTGTTTAGAAAAAAATTGATTCAACTAGGATGTAAATGAATTTGGGTAGGTTCTACTCAAAATTTTACCATCGATTCCAAATAGCATGGTTAAATTTGAGTTCTTTGAATCGGGTAATTGGATCACAAATAGTATATTGTTTTAATCTAATAAAATATCAAATAAAATGAAAAAAAGAAGAAGAAGAAATCAATAAAGAAGAGGCGGAGTTCGGATCAAATTGTATGGATTTAAATTTGTCAATCTAATATCTTACCTAACCTAATTTAAAGAATTTCTACTCAAATAAAGGTGTATGTAAACAAATAAAATAAAAACCCTAACGATAACAAGATCGTTTTTTTAGGGGGTTATAAATAATAACCATGATGGACTTCAATGGAAATTAGTTTTCTGATCACAAAATTGTATGTGTTCAATTTTTATTAGAATTAAGTGCCTGTTTTGTATGTTATTGTTGTACGTCTAGGGCATGTTGTCTATATGGTGGGCTTCTCCATCCTTCCTAGATTTTGTGGCCGTTATGTCTATCATTTATGCGTATTTAGGATTTTATGGCCATTATATCCATGAAATGGACTCAATGAAAAAATAAAATAAAATCCAGCAAATGGACTCACGACATGGAAAGGACATAACTACAATTAATTGGATGGTATTGTCTCTTTTATCTTCACATGCATTAATGGCGGTGATTGTGACCTATACTATGCTTTGTCCTTGGCTTGACATTAGATTAAATTTCTCCACCAATTATAACCATAAAATCTTGACTTGAATATATCACATTATTGCACAATCCCCTTCCTAAATCTTTTTTAACACTTCTGGTTCAGGGGTAAATCAAATTGTTCAACATATATCTAAGTTCATGAATAAGTGCATGTTTAGATAGGCTTTTGATGGATGTAAAAAGAAGAATGCAGTTTCTGGAGACATGTCTAATCGAAGGAAATACATTTCCCTTTCACTGAATGGCCGTTTGCTGCGGAGAAAAAGCCAATACAAACGAATCACAAATAATTTTGATTATGATTTGTTACTAACAATTTAACATAACCGAAAAGTATCTTATGTATTTTTTTTCTGGTAAAGAAAGTATCTTATGTATGGTAAGAGTGTTTTTAAATATCTGGAAATAGAAATTATTTCACTTGGAATAGACGAAGGTTAGATAATTGGTTTGAAATGAAATTGAATTCTCTCTAATAAACTAAAGAATCTATGTCGTCAAAAAGAGAAGAAGACTATAGAGAATCTATTTAATTCTTGAGAGGTGCATTAGCCTTGCATGACTTTCTTACATTAATACAATGTTACGATTTTGGTTCCTTTTTATTTTCTCCATCAATTTACTTCCTTTAAAGTGAGATAGATGTGAATGAGCATCTAAAATTTATTTGAAATGAAATCAATGATGAATACAGTCTTACTTTCTTACAATGTGGATATTTTATCATTAATACATGACTGTATCAGTTGGTGATGATTATAATTTGCGAAAATAATGTGACCATAGCAAAAATAGAAAATAAAAATCATTTACACACCTTTTCCTTACCCATTCCTGCACATAAAACCGTCCCTGTTAATGTAAGAGTGCTGACTCAAAATGATGTTAAAAGAATTGTGCCAAGTATTTCTCGACATAGCTGCTTTGGAAGTGCAATGCTGCTGTGTTGATGATACCTTATATGGCAGAAGTGTTATGTGAGATCTGTGGCATGAAAGATAGCTTCAGAATATAGCTCTGATTATTAGCTAGTACTTGAACCACTAAATAAGAGTGAAAACAGTAATGAGACATATTGATGTATCCAGCCCATTGCATTGTCATCTTTCACTTATTCCAAATTACTCCTTTCATTTTCACTACTAGCAAGCACATCGTAAAGTCTGTAATTGATCCTGTGTTCGCTACTTCTATACTTCACCCTCAAAGTCCAAGCCTCTCTACTTGCTAATCACACTAACTATCTATGTATCTGTGTTCCCCATGTGAATGACACCGTTTTCCAAAAAGATCACATGCAAATTGTAATTCGCATAATTACTTCTCCAGTGCTGACATGAGCCAGAGGAATTCCAGCAGAGTTGGTGAGGGTCAGAGATACAGAACAGGTTTATGGTGAGAGAATCCTTAACTACTTGCTATTATTCATCAGAGTCACACAATGTTACAGTTTTATTTGAAGATAACGGTCAAAATAAATACCCCATGCACTTTTGCTTCAGATATTTGTAGTTATTCCCCAGTCACAGATGCAATCAAGATTTAGAAATGCCCAGAGCCAATACTAGAAGAAAAAGTAAAATATGCTCTCTTGCTGTTCTTTCTTCACTAACAGAAGGTTTCAATAGCGACTCCATGTGATTTATATCACAGCAGTAAGTTCTTGAATGACAACACAGTAACAGCAGGTATATTCTGAATGAAATTCAAACAATATACACCAGCTAAACAGCATCTACGAATTTTACCTGTTCCTTTCTGGGGAAATTGGTCTTGCCCCCAATGGAAAAGATTCCCTTAATTCACCTCAATAATGATGGTTCAGATTCCATAGTTATCCTAAATTCGAAAATCCAACCAACGAACAATTTTCTTTCCTTTTTAGTTAACATTTATTTGTTCTGGAGATGCATTTGGCTTTCATATAGTTTCAAACCAATATTTCTGGCTAAACTTGAATGCTAAATCATTTGGGTAGGATAGGATATTAATAGCAAAATGGAAAAGTTTCATGCATTCATTATTTATCTATTAGTTGGCATTTATTGCGAGTTAACCAAAAACACCATATATTTCTACTCTATTTCATAAAATATAGATGAAAATGGATCATTTTACACCATACTAACTAACCAATGTCTGTTAACAGAAATGTAGAGGATTTCATTAATGCTCACATATTTTTAAACATTAAAGTCACGGGTACAAGCTATGCAAATTTAAATATGCCAAATTGCCAATTTTACTCGTGATAACTGGTAAAACTTGTTCCAGAAACAACAGCATAGTAGCGTATTAACAGGGGAGAAAATTACGTTCATAGATAAAACTGCAGCATCCAGTACAATAGGATTCTGCGAAATTGATAGTGAACGAAGATTTTTACAGAAGTGGAAAGAAAAAAGTAGCAGTAACAAGATTGTTAACGTTTCAGATAAGCAAAAGCAGAGCTCTACAATATTCATTATTATTGAATCAAGTATTCGATTTACATGGTTGATTTGGTAATTACCATTATTTATATCAAAGGGTCAAAATGGAAAAAGTGTCTGCAAATAACCAGAAATTAAAAAGATAAAGAAAATTAGGAGAAGAAAGCATGAATTGATTTGCATCCAAATTCTTGTGGACAATGCTGTATGGGCCTCCTGGGAGGTCTGGTCACGAGTAGGGCCCAGAAATCCTCCATGGAGAGCGAAACGGAAAACTTGGTTTCGATATTTCTGGGACCATACCCAACTTCTTCCCTTCCTTGTACTTGGTGATGCTGACGTTCACTTGGAGCTCCAGTTTCCTAACATAATATTTAAAAGGATTTAATAACTGTATAATACATAGATTTTTTTTTTAATTTTAATTTTTTAAAATTATTTTTGTTTGATTTTAATTTTTTATCAAATAATTATTATTAAATAGTAATATAATTGATGTTGATAATTTATTAATTTATTATATTATAAAAAATTGATAAAATAGTTATATGTAATTTTTTTATAAATTATATTTTTTTAATTTTTTTAATATTTACATAAAATCTAGCCATATTAATATATTAATATAAAAATCTATCAATATTTAAAATACACGACAAAAACAATTATAAGTTAGCTTAACTCCGAATCTTTCAACAATATGTATATAATGTAAATATTATATAATTAATTTTTCACTGTATTAAATAATTAATTTAAATAATACACTTTTTATTTTTATTTTTTTGGGTAGTCCTGTTACCAATTTCTTATATCATTTTCAAAGAAATTCATAAAAAGAGACTTATACTAGAAATAAAATAAAATTTAAATTTAAATTATAAAAGAATTTATTCAATAAATAGAAAAAAAAAACACTATGTTCATATACTTACATATAAATGTACAATAATTTTTAAAATTATAACATAATTTAAGCATCAAGCATTATTTTTTTTTATTTGATTCTACTTTACTCAATTTTTTTAAATTATATATTACTATTTAGAGATTTTATGATTTTTAATTTGTAGCTCTAGTTTTAATTTGAAAAAAATAAAAATAATCTTAATAGAAGAAATAAAATTGACTCAAATCTAAAATATCATTATCTAAATTTGAAAATAAATTAATTTTATATGGTATTATCATTTTCTTAAAATATATAATTTTACCATAAATTAAAAACATTTTATTTTAAAATTTAATTTAGTCATGTAATTTTAATTTTTCTTATAATTTTAAATATAAAAAATTATCACATTTTCTTTTATTTCATTTTAAAAGTTCATATTTTCTTTATTTCTTGATGCCGTTTAAACAGAAAAATTAAAAAATATTTTCATATGATAACATAAGTTTTCAAAACATAAAAATATAAACGTGTAAAATTTTAAAAATGATTGATACAGATAAAAATTTTCAAAAATAATGAAAATAATAAATTATGAAAACTTTGTAAGAAAAGAGAAAATTGTATACATAAAAATTATAAAAATGTAAAATTCATGATTAAAAGAATATAAAAAATTTAAAAATATTTTTTAAAATAAAATTAAAAAGGTTTTTTTTCCTCTTTTTATAACTTTATAAAGAAAAAAGAAAAGAAAAAAAAAAACGGGCATCGTCGGGTTGACCAACTGGTTACCACACAATTGGTCTCGACTCGGTACAATATTACGAAAATTTAAAAAAAGAAAAAGAAGAGAAGAGAAGAGAAGAAAAAGATAGGAATACTACTCTGGTGAGAATGAAGCCCACATCAGTCAGAAACTAGGTAATTTGGAGATAAATTGCTCAGCGTGATCGCAGCGCAGTCAGTGTACTTAAATCAAGTTAAGGATCAGAAGAAAGAAACAAATAGGAACTGCAATAATATCCGTTGCAAAAATAGAAAGTTGTTCTGTACATAATTGCCATAAGACTGATTAGGAGCATCTGTTCATAATAAGAGCTAAGAGGGCTCCTAGCCATGCCAAAATTTGGATTCCTATTTTGCTATACAAGTATTTACAAACTCCGTCTACCTCCCGTCAAAAGAAGCACACTTAAGAGCAGCTGGAGTTTGACGTTTCACACTTGATAACCCGGGTATTGTAAGAGCCACAAAATCCACATTTGTGATACAACCAGTGGAAGCGTGAAGTGCCCTTCAGATCACAGTCATGGCAGAGTATGTCCTGCATTGCCATTACAAAACTGGCTTAACGGACATTGATCTTAAAAAGTCTTTGCTGGCTAACTAAAATGTCAAAATGCTCTTTCATAACATCCACATTAGCTTTCGAAAGGAATGAAGTGAAGAGCATCATGTAAGAGACACAAATACTTACCTGACAGCGATCCTTATACTCTTCAGGAAGCTCCTCAGCATCCAATAGGGCATCAAGCATACCAAAGTAAACCTGGGTAGTTAGACAAACAACTAAAAATAGTATGTCGGGTAACTCTTCAAGCATTTCAATTGATTTGACATGAATATTCTAATTATATATCTCTCATCTTTTCAATGAATTTTTTTTATCAAAGGGAATGTATTTCTTCTTACACTCTTTATTTATCTTAAATTCCTAATTTCAAAACTGCAACATCATATGCATAAATTTGTTAAACATCAATAGATGTATAATTTTCGAGTTTTAATTTTTCCAAACTAAGCAACATCAAGCTTTACATTTAACTAAATTATATGAAAAAATGAAAATTGTTAACATCTTTTATTTTGACTCAACTTGGGGACTCAAGTACAAGTTAGAAAGAAAGTAGAGCATTATTAAACTAATGGTTCTGTTTGGTTTTTCTTTGCATATTTTTGTGCATCTATAAATATTTTGTTCTTTTTTATGGAGAATTGTAAAAGGTGAAGAATAAAGACTTAATTGAGGGCAAAAGAAGGATTTAATGAAAGAAAATCATCTTACCGCCATATCTCCCAATGACTTGCTGCAGAGTGGACATGTGTAGTGGCTATATGTGTATGCCTAACATAATATAACAAAATATAATATGAATCCATAACCCTAGGTTACCCCTCGGCTTTAGGAGGGGATTGAAACCCAAAACCTAAAATATGAATGAAATAGACCTGGAAGCATGCAGAATGCATGTAGTGGCCGCAAGGTAGAGCTCTGACCGTAGCACTTGATGTGAACAAGTCATCACAACAAATTGGGCAGTTCATTTCTAAACCTTTCTCCAGGCACTTATGAGATGCTGATTTAATCCCCAGGCAACAATTGCATTTCATGCAATGAAAATAATCAATTCCAAGGCCTCGTCCAACACGGCATAAATTGCAAAATGGGCAATGATATACATTCCTGAAAACGAATGATGCAAAGTTTGATGAAATAAAAGTTATAAGGAAAAATAAAATAAACTAAAAAAGTTGAAAGGCTAAATTATAATCAATTAGAAATATTTCTTGCTAAAACATTCATAAAGACAGACTAATTTTTTTAACTAACGATTGTTTTCAGAAGTATAAATATGTGATTTGATGCATTTCCAAAGAGTGGGATATTATGCCTATTTTTTTGAAGAGTTGATTTTCAGGAGTATGAGCCATGCACTTGGCCTTATCATTAATAATCAATCAATGTCTTATCTTTCTTTGAGACCTTATAAGTTGAATTAGTTTACAGAATAATTTTCTCCACCAAAACGGTAGATGCTCACGGTACTTGGCTCATAGCATGACGGCATTAATCCCAATTCCACCCCTCCCCCTACCCCCGAAAAAAAAAGGTAGTAGCAATTTTAATACCAAAATTTTTAGATTCTGAAGAACTCAAAGATACCTTTCATCATCAAAAAATTTGCATATATTGCAATAGTACTTTGCCATTGAAAATCCATTACATGAAGGTGTCATGCATATGGGCCCTATTGACTGTATATTCAGGCAGTGCATACACATCATTTCCGATGTTGCTTTTCTGTAATGATCAAGTAGATTATTAGAAGTAAATACTGTTATGAAGTATAAGACATAAGAAATCCCATGAGAAACTTACCTATCCATAGAGTGATTGCTGACATTATCATGACAAAATCTGCAAGTAAATAACTTGCCACAACATGCAGCCTGAAGCTTGCAATTTCTCTTATAGTGCTCGCACCCAAATACTTGTTTCTCTGGGTCCCGAAATGATGGTGAGAGTCCTTCTATTTCTACAATGTTAGATGATCCTTCAGATAGAGCTTTCGGTGATTTCTGCTGGGCAGCTATCCATCGACTAGCACGAGAAAAAAGTAACTAATCAACAATGGGAGCTTGATGACAATAGGCTAAATTGCTATCAAACAAATATACAGAAAATTCTGTCCCTATTAAATAACACCATAAGTGTGATCACTGGAACCAACCTAGTCAGTAGATTCTGCACAAGATATGCCTTTCTCCTTGGATCAAGAGTTGAGTCTCGATATACCTTGCGGATCTCTGACTCAAGTTCATTCTGATTCATCCGAAATATGTCTTTCCAACCTGGCTTGAACATCTGATCATTGTGGTCCAAGCTTTCTTGATATTCAGCACCTAGGAAAGAACAATAACACAATATACTATTAAATATTCAATCCCACACTTTCCATAAAGGATGAAAGAAACTAAAATATATTACATACCTCTCTGAGAAGTGCTATGATCTGATCTTTCTGTCTGTGCTGTAGCCACTGGACTCTCTTTCCAGCATTCACTAAGCCATTCATTGAACATAGTGTTCTTAGTCACCTGCTTCCAAGTATCCATCATTTTGTTCTGTTCATCCTGAGTAAGTGCAGACGTTACCCATGGTAACATTGATTGGAGAACTTCAGCACCTGTTGTTCCAATTATCCGACCCACTATCTTGTCTTGTTCTTCCACAGTGAAATGTCTCCCAAACAATGGCCACAGTTCGCATTCTTCTCTGAAAAGATGCTGATCCAGGGTCACTCTTATGGATTTGCACATACCCTGAAGCTTAGTAACAAGTTCATTATATTTTTTGATAGCATCACCAGAATTGGCATCAGAGGTTCCAAAGTTGCTTTCACTTAAATTCTCTGGCAGATGGGTCGTCTGTAAGGCTTCATGAAGGACAGAAAACTCTGAAAGGACACAGGAAATATCTTCAAACAACTGTTCTTCCTGCTTATGGTCAAGCATGTACGAATGACTGACGTTATGAAGTGCCTCTTTGGATTCTAAAGCTGGAAATACTATATCATCTTCAGCGTTACTATGAGCTCTATACAAACCCCACAAAAGACGAAATCTTCCATTAAATTGCCGAAGAATTGTCTCATCACCATCACTCAGCTTTCCAGATTCAACATCTAGATACTCCAAGTCTTTGCGTATAGCTTTATGGAATTTAAATATGGTATCAATTGGTCTCTGCGTAGATCCAACATTGCATGAACAGCTCTCTGTTTCCCATACGAAAAGACAGGAATTAAGCGATGGGGCAGAAGAGCTGAAAGACAAGGACCGTAAGGACTTCGCTGTATAAAGAGAACTCTGCCCTAAATTGTTACTACTTACTCCTAAACCTGGCACGCAACAAGACCGTGCAATACAACATTGTTTTTGAATACTTTTAGTCTCTAAAGTTTCAGGTACATCTTCATTTTTGTGAGACTCCAACATGTTTTGCTTGACTGGTCTTCTGTTCCCACCTGATTCAGCTAATACTGAGCAATGTCTATTAGATAATGCAGATGCACAAGCACAGGATGGCCAACCAATATTTTCTTCAATATCAGAAAGTCTTTGAGCAGGACAACAACCTGATGCACCTGAAGACAAACATAGACCTTCATTACGAGCCTTGCAAGCCCATCCACAGAAGAGTGTCACTAGAGCAGAATCTGTTGCTGGAGCTGAAACAGATTAAGAAGTTGTCAAGTATAGATTACAAACAAATAAAATTCTCAGAGATATAATTTCTTTAAGAAGGCAAGGAGGTTTGAAGAGACATAGAACCTGCCAACTGCATATTTCTCTGAAACATCTTTGCTTCATCTTCAGTTAAAGATCCTACCAACCATGGCAGGACACGCTCAATCAATTTCAGAGGCATCATGCATAAGCTTTGATACAAAAGTTCACACTGCTTTCTAAAGCTAAAGTGTTTTCTTGCCAGTGGAAGAACCTATAGATGAGAGGGATTAAGAACACTTTAAATTTTAATAGATTAGAACAGAGCTTAGTTACAAATTCCTTATAAAGAACTTCCCACATGAATGTTTCTCTCGGATAAAAATTAATAAACTAGATAGATAAAACAATTACCACGTTTATCAACTTCTGTATATATGGCATTCAAATTCCAGTAACAAATTAGTTACTTTCGTTGCAACTAAATTGCATTTGCATAACACATTCATTATCTCACACTAGTCAAAAAGATTATCACATGAGCAATGATGGCTCACCTGAACTTCTTCATTATGGAAATGCCTCTGTATGGTTTCCATTATATGATCAGCATGTGTGCATAACTTTGAATAAAATTCAACATCTGAATTAGATGATGCACCTTCACTTTGAATACTTTCAATCAAACGCCTGAAGTCATTAAATTGACTTTCTTCTTCAGCATGCTCCTGAAAGAAAGAAAATTCTCCATCTACCGCTGGAAAAATAACCTTGTCCTCAGCAATACTGTATTTATAAAAATAAATAGTCAATATTTCAGATAATAAGATACATCTTATGATAAATTAAGTATGGAATCGTTTAATAGAAGAGAGATATGATATTTCCAAAAGATATATATTGATCAAACAAAATTAAGGTGATACCTGTGAAATATGCAAACTTCGGCTATGAATTGAAATCTTTCGTTAAAAGCAGATAGATTAGTAAAATCTCCAGAGTGTTGTATCTTTCTGGCCTCCACTGCTATCTCACTTAACTCTTTTTTTATTGCATTGTGCCAGAGCAATATTTCATCTATAGGATGTGTTCCAGTGGTATCAGAAACATCCATCACTGATCCACAATGTTTCCTTTTTCCAGTTGTGGATTCACAAGCACAGTTTACCTTCTCAATATGATGGGTTAATGACCTAGAACTACATTGAACTTGAGAATGATCTACACAAGTTTCAACTGTGTTAATGCTACTTCTTCCTTCCATCCAGGTGAAAACAACCTTCAATAAACAAGAATATGATAAGATATATTACAGTTACAGATCAAATGAATATAAATAATAGACCCAGACCAGAATGTGAGACAGGCGAGTAAACTTTATTGTAAACAATCAATCCCTGCAATAGTGTCAGTGTGATACAAAACAGAGATAAAGAACACAAGTATTTGTGAAATAAAGATTTGAGAGACCTGACCTCTTCTCCGTTTTTCTAAAAAATAATGGACACCCCCAATTACTCTCCCGAACTGCCCTATAACTACTCTCTGTACTGTAACCAACCAAACAGTTAATACAATTATTCCATTATGTCTATAAATGACAGCTTCTGTGATAATAGAAGTTTAAGCCTCTAATTCCCTAAACTTATTCTTCCTAATGTAGAATCTCCTTATTGGCAGTCAGCTAACAATAAATAGCATCATCATATTCATCACATAAAAAAACGTTAAGAAAAGGAAACAACAACACTCTGTTAGCATTTGAAAACCACACCTTCTGAAGAAGTTTTTCCTGTGGCACTATCTTGATTAAGCAATTTTGCAAATCCTGAGATTCATCAGGTGGTATAGATGTTGAAAGCCATGGTAAAAATTCGGCCATCATATTCACAGGAATACTGCAAAGAAACTGCCAAATTAAGGATGCCTGTTCCTCAAGAGAAAACTTCTCGATAAGCAGAGGAAATACCTGATATCACTCAACAAACAAAAAAAGTCAGACACATCCCTAAGTAAATAAGATTACTTAGCCATTTAAATTACATGGCCATGACAAAATGTTACTCCAAGAATCCTCCCTTAGGACACCGGCTTATAAACAGATATCTGTATTAGGACAGCAGCTTATAAACAGATTTCTGTATTGTGAAAACTTCCTTAAATGGAACTAGGCGTGGAACTTGATTATATGTTACCTAGCTAGTATATCAATCCATTAAAAAAAAAGACCTCCACAGTACATACAAACCCCGTTAATTAATCACAGGAAATATCATAAAAGAAAAGCTTCTATGTGCATATTAAGCCATTAACCTACCACAATAATAAATAATATACTCCATGTAATAAATTCTACATGCAATGGGAACTTTATGAAACTTTTTTGTAATGCTTTCTTGAGTTAAGTTTTAGCAGTAATTTTTATACAAAGTTACCAGGTTGAAATTTTGATGGTATTTACTCGTATGTTTTGATTAACGAAACCTATGACTTTTTAATGATAATTATGAATGTCATTAATTTTCAGTAATTTTTATCATTTTTGAGAATTTATAAGTCTATAGTGTACATTATATAAAATATAAAAAAATTCCTATAGCAGCTATCTTACTATCTGCTATCTCACTACAGCATTGTTGGGGTAAGCCGTTATCCAGGATTTAAAACATGGGGCGATGGCACCCTGAGCACCAAATTCCATGCAGCTATCACTTTCATTTAGCAGGCTATTTAATAAGACAACCACCACTTCCCAAGGCCATGTCAAAAAGCAAGATAAGTCCAGAGAAGTTATCTTGTTTGGCTGGGCACAGAAATAGTTTGATGTTTTGGATAATCATACACAAGTCTTAAGAGCAGAAAAAGAGAAAGGAAATCCTTACCATAAGCCATAAGTGTCCTAGAAATAGTTAAATCTCATGATAAGATCTGTAAGTCGGTGTTATAGATAAGATCCAAATGACACAAATAGTTAAAGTGGACAAAGCCAGATAAAGTATATAGCTAATCATAATTAATTTAGTGATCTGGAATTCTGGATCTGACGTACAACATTTTCTACAGGGATCATAGAGGGATCTGAATGTGCATTGTTAAGTGGGAAGGCTTTAATTTTTAATTTTTAGTGACTTAGAAGGATGTCTTATCCTACCCCTACTTATCTTCTTTCTAATAATATCTTAATTTCCTCCCCCTCACTCACCCCATCCTAAAAAAAAAAAATAGCTTTTTTCTTACTTCTTTAGCTATGATAAGTCATAACTAAATTCTTAAAAAAAACATTTTTTTCTTTTCACCTTTTTGGTTATTTCTTATACATAAATATACTCACATTTCTAAAGATAAATTTCCACCAATCCACATAACAAGATTGACTTTCTTCTAGGCATCTTTATAAAGGTCAGCTAACAGTCTAGTACTCTCGTTAAAATGATCACTATGATAATCAGGACAAATTGGAAGGCTGCATTTTGATTTGTTTTTCTAGCATGATAAACGGGGTGTTTGCCAACCACCAAAAACTGGATAAGATAACTAGGTACAATAAGACCAGTTCAGACATGGTATGTGTTTGTTTGGCACTCAATTGTAACAAACTAGTTCTTATTCAAGGGCTTTTAGAGTCAAACTAGTTCAAAAGAAATCCTACTAAAACTTGATTTCAAAGTAATCAGTTTTTATTTAAATCAAAGTTTCATATTTTTTCTCCCCACCTTTCTCTCTTTTTGCTAAAATTGAAATTTATATAAAATTCACCAAGATTTACCATACAACAATTCTATTCAATATCCCCATCACTTTGTAGGAAGGGTCCAAGATACCTAACCAGTGCAATGCATGGCAAGATGTGATCCAAGTTTTAATCTCCAGCACACTGCTAACTCCAGTCTTATTGATTACTCTAGTTGAATCCCTAGACAAAGCCCATATGGTTGCATTAAAAGTACTCCACAAGAATACTTAACCCATCAAGTGAGCAAAGCATAAATCAATTAGTAAACATGAAATTCTAATATAATTTTTATAGTTGTACGGTTGCACCAATTATTGGCCACTTTGGTACTTCCAATAGTTAATATTAGTAATTTTTTTGGCAACAGGGAGGATTCTTTACTCTCCAAACTCTTTGTAATTATCTTCTCTTCATCTTTTTGAATTTCTGTTAAAGCAATAATAATAATTCGATCTTGTACAGAGGAAATACCATTACATTATATTTATCTCATTGTATGAGTTCGAGTGGAATACAAGGTAAGAGCTATTAAATAAACTGATACCTGCTCCTCTTCCTTCGCCATGTGTTGACTAACTGACGTCTGCAAAGCTCCAGTGCAAGATGCCAACTCTCTTGGAAAACTTTCGTCATTATTGATTGAAGAATTTAAAAGCTCAAATAGATGATCAAAAAGGTTGCTTTCACCCTTGTGCTCAAGAGAATATGTCTGTGCTACATTCTTCACACGTATATCTAGAGCTGGAAAAATCACCTATATTCCAGAATATATTTCCCTCAGAATGATCAAAACATAGCAGAAGGAGTGATAAAGCCAAATTAATAAAATAACGCTTTGGGAAAGTATGAAAGAAGCACAGCCAAAGCATATTAACATTACGAAAGAAAAAGAAGTCATCGAACTTATCAAGAAACCTATAGGAGGCTCTGATAATTTAAATTTTGAAACAAAACCGTCCCATCTAAAGAATTTACTCTAAGAAATGCATTGAAGGACTGGCAGTAAAATGTCACTTCATATCTAGTAGGAGAAAATGAAATAAGTTTATGAATTAGAAGCAGTTAGCTAACCACATTAACTTACCAGCTTATAAAAGCTCAATTTAGTAATGAATTAGCATCAGCGTTAGCATTCAGTCTGGTCTTTTTCTTTTTCTGCTACGTAGCATTCAGTCAGTTTTATTGTGGATATTTTAATGACAAACAAGTCAACAACCTTTCAAATGGCGCAAACAAAGAGGTTTTTACTTGGTTTTTCATGCACAATAGTACCACGACGTCTGCATTGACATCCTTCCCGTGAGGCAAATAAACCAGGAAAGGAGCAATACCTGGACTTTATAACCCAAGACTAAAGAAGATTAAGAAACATGCATAGCCTGTAAATCAATTTATTCTGTACCAGAAAAATAACCGAAAAGAGAGAAGCAAAAACTATATTCAAGCTAGTTATCGAGGATCAAAGTTTGACCTAAATTTAGTAAGAGGAAATGACCGAAAGAATAGACAAACAAGAGTGCCATTTCATTTCGTCATTGAACACGATTTCTCTCGGGGCGGAAAATTAGGTTACACAATTTAACAAGGAGCAGACTCCGAAAACGTAAAGGTGAACGAAGATAAGCACCTCGTCTTCAGCATTGGAGTGGTGCCTGTATATGGAGCTGAGGAAATGGTAGCGCTCGGAGAGCGGTTTAATATCGGAGCGGTTGCCGGTGGCGAATGCCATGGCCAATCGGTGCAGCGCGTCAAGCTCATTCCGAATCGCTTTGTGAAAGAACAAGAAAATCAAAATTGGTGACTCCGGTTTCGAGTACTTCAAGCCGCCATTGAGAGGCGAGGCAGAGTCCACGTTGTTGACAGAATTCGGGAGCACCGCCACTCCCCCTCCATCCAACGGCGTAGCCATGCGCTCTCTATTCCTCAACTTTCTCGGACTTTCTTTTTTGTTTTTTTCTTTCTTTGTTTCTTTCTTATTTTCCGGGAAAATTGCGTCTAAGTGGTTCAACACTTTATTATCTTTGTGTTTCTTTCAACGAAATCAGTGAGTTCTGTATCCGGTGGCATGGACAGCTCCAGAAAGGGAAAGTAGTTGAAGAGAGAGAAAGCTTTTCTCTCTAAATCTTTTTGTTGATATGTTGTTGTGAAGCGAAGAAGAAGAAGGAGATTGGTTTAGCTACTACGCCGATAAGAAAGAGCACGTACGAGCTCGAGTGCGAGGGAGGACCAAGTGTTTATATTTGGGTTCATGCCACGTGGCTACATATGCCACGTTGGATGACGATGTCACTTGCTGCTAAATGATAATGATTCCATCTTTTTTTTTGCATTTTCACTTTCACTCAAAATATATCACATTTAAGAGTCCTTTTTCGATTTTTTTTTATATGTAAATTGCCCCTTTCCAATTTAAATGTAAGGAATATTAACTAAATTTTCCACTAATTAAAATTTTAATTAATATTATTTAATTATGTTAATTATATTTAATAAATAAATAAAAATTTAAAGACAAAACTCAAATGAGTTGGTGTTGTTTTTTAATTATATTTTTAGTTTTATTTCAATAATATTTAATAAAATCATTT
>JAMLFT010003450.1:0-22063 GCA_026544285.1 Pachyrhizus erosus | reverse complement strand
TGTTATGAAAGTATTGTATGAGAATTATTATCGTATGATTAAATTGTAACTCCCTAGAGTCGTTACGCTATAAGTAACTATTCGCGTGCTATCTCTGATGTTAGTCAATTATAATAATAACAATATTATTGAATAATAAAAAAGGGACGTTACAATTATTACTTACCAAACATTAGTTTTGAAAGAAAAATATATGTAATTCTTAATATTTTATTATATTGAAATCTTAATAATTTTTTATTTAATATTAATAATGATAATAATAGTTTTCATTTGTGACTATAAATTATAATTTTTTTCATGTTTGTAACAGTAAAATATTAAATTAACTTTTTTAATATTTTATTGAAAATATGAATAGACTTAATTACTAGGATTAAAAACATTAAAAAGGTTTAAGAGTAAGCAAAGCTAGTTATTTTAAAAATGTCATTTTGATTTTATTCATCAATTGTAAAATATTCATTAGTAAAATACATAAAAAATTAATTATTTTCATAAAAATTTTCCATTGATCATAAAGGTTTACAAATTAGATTTTATGTTTTCTTTAAATAAAGATAAAAATTGATTATATTAATGAAAAATATTACATAATTTTAATAATTGTAAGTGACTAATAATATAACAATAATCATAAATAGAATTTTTTTCAAATTCATATTGATCAATTTTTACATTAATTATTGTGTATTCTTATAAACTTAGACTTTGATAATAATGATGACAAGAATAATAATAGTAATAATAATAATAATTAAAGTAACTGTAAAAAAAAAACAATCATTGCACTAATAAGAACGCATTTGATTTATACTACAATTAGTCAACTCAAAATATTAACTATATCACATAATTTAAATTAAAATTAAAATATTTAAAATAATTAAAATTATCATTTTAAAATATTTAACAAATATTTCTAATTAATAAAAACCAAACTATTTTAACAAATTTAAAATAAAATTTTAATTTTATGATAAATACATTTAAAACTTATTAATTAAAAACACTCCAAAATCAAGTATAATTTAACACAATATCCAAAATAATAAAATGAACATTCAAAATGAAATATATATTATATATTCATATGTATTATAATTACATTTTTTTAATTTATAATTTTCGTATAACTATTACATCACTATTATTATTTAGAGAAAGAAGAAACCCTAATAAAATTCAATGAATTTAATATTTTTTTTGGACAACATTTATATAATTTAAAACTTAATAACTTTATTTATGTGCATATATTTTAAAAAAAATATACTAAAAATATAAAGATATTTTATTTAAACAAACCCATGCAATGCACTGCTTTAAAATCTAGATTTCTATCTAAAATAAATTTATGATTTTCATTTATATGTATATTTATTAAAAGGAATTTCATTATTCTAACCTTGCCAATGAATCCGGAATACAGAAAAACCTTTAGGTGAATTTCGTTTTGTTTTCACGATTTTTCTTTTATGTCAAAAATAACAGAATATATGTTCATGTATCTATGTGTTTAACTAAAATGTTGCATGGTAAATTTTCTATAAAAAATATATTAATTATTAAAGAATCAATTAAAATATTGTTAATAATTAAATAATTGCGTAAAATACTAATAGTCAATTTTCAAATTATCAAAATTTTTATTTATTTAATATCGAATCAATAAAATAAAATTTTGAATTAGTGACTATAAATTAATGAAAATATATTTCTTATATAATTAATTATATCACCTAATGTATTTAATTAAGCAAATCAGAAGTAGAATAAGGTGTTGAGAAGTATGGGAAATCTATAACTTACTTTCCAAAGCTGAATGAGGAGACCAATTTTACACATTCCTCTGTGTGGTGGAAGGATTAATGGTCAGTGGGGGAATTAGAAATTTAAATTTAAATTGGCTTCTTAAAGGGATTGGGAAGAGAATTGGAAATGGTGAACTAGTTTTGTTTTGGAAAGATGTAGAGCTTGGAAGTCATCCTCTTAAGTTGTTTCCAAGGTTGTTCACTGTGGCTAATAATGATAAGGACTGGTTGGTTTTAGATTTGGGGAATTGGATAGAGGATAAATGGGTTTGGAATTTTATATGGAGGAGGTCATTCTTTCCTTGGGAAGATCAATTACTTGATAGTTCTTGCAAACTATTAGTTTAGCTTCTCTTTCTAAATAAGGGGATATGTGGATTTGGAAGGATGATAATTCATAAGTGTATTATGTAAAGTAAGCTTATAATTCAATTAGTCTTAAGTTTTTCAAACCGATTGTCCAATTTCAAGGAAGAGCGTTTTGTTTATTGTGGAAAAGTTGGGCGCCTTTAAAAGTAGTAGTCTTCTCATAACAGTTGCTTCTTAGCAAAATTCATTCAAAAGTTAACTTATTTCGGAGAAAAGTGGTAATAGAGAGAAATGAGGTGAAATGTGTTTTGTGTAATCAGTTTGCTGAGGATGATATCCATCTGTTTTGCCATTGTCATTTTTCTACTAGGATTTGGTATTCTATTCTCAATTGGCTGGGTTGGATTTTTTTATGCCTCAAAGCTTATATGATTTGTTCCTTCATTTTGATTTGGTACTTAGCAGGTTTCGTGACAAATATGCTTGGGAGATGATATGGAACACAATTATTTGGGCAATTTGGGAGAATAGGAATGGAATTATTTTTTCAGGTGGGGCAACTAATCATCTTATAGCGCTAGATAGGATAAAAGCTACATCTTGGAAATGGTTCTTAGCTAAATCTAGTTGAAAATTTTACTTGTTTTCTGAATGGTGTATTAATCCAAGAGAATGTATATGGATTTGAGTATCTCTTTGATATGGCCAAGTCTGATGCCAAGGATCAGCCCAATGATGAAAATGCTCTAGTTGAGAATGACATAGAGTCTAGGTCCAAAACGACTATTGTCACATCAAAGAAGTGGAAGGATTTTTTGTGTGCTATCAGTAGATCAAAGAACAGTAACAAGGAAATGGATTCCATTAGTTCTAGAATGAACTTATTAGCATTTTGTTAAAGGGGTGTGGCTTGCATTCCATTCGCTTAACATTTTGTTAGGAGAGTGTGTGTGAGGTAACTGAGCATATATATTATTATTGTAATTCATTAAAAAAATTAATGAAAATTGATAATATTTTTCTTTTTCTTTCTTCTATTTCTAGTAAAGACCCTCTGTTCTTGAATTTAGAGAATTAACCTATATTAATTGGTGCTTTCATCGAGAGTATCAGTCTGACACCATGGATGATAACATTAGATCAAAAATAACAATCCTAATGTTGACAAATTTGAGGTGTTCATACAATGATTGGCCCCATTACAATCCCATTTTTTTGACAAAAAGAATGACTTTGCAAATCGCATTTAAGCTTTGGAGAGTTGTTCACCACTTACTTCTCATGCCAACTCTTATTCTAATTCATCTTCATCTCCAAATTAAAAACACTTGCTAAATTTGGACATTTCTCATAATAATAATAATAATAATAATAATAATAATAAAGAATTCAATTACAGAGTAAATGCAGTGAAAATAGATTCCCTTAACATGCAAGAATTCATGAAGAATAAAAATAAACAAATATCAATAATAAATCATCACAATTATGTAAAAAATATCAAAAAAATTTAATGTGGAAAAGCCCCTCTCAAAATAAGGGTAGAAAACTATAAGTTGTCTAGACCAAAGAAATAATTCCACTATGATCAATAAGGCTACAAAACAATCTCAATCAAATACACAAGAGTGCTAACCACTAGACAAGCAATAATGTCATAAAGATTACAAATAGAGAACCAGCAAGACAAAAACCTCAAATAACAAAGCTACCATGTGAATTGAATATCTCATAACTTAAACCTTATTTTCACGACCCAACCATTCATAATGAATAACTAGATGTTACAAACTTGTTGTCAAACTTTTAGCCCAATCCAACTGTGAAAGAATCTACAGTTGCGATTTTACGATAACTGCGTTACGTTTAAGCTAAAAATTGTTTTTCTTCTTTTCCTCTTTTTCTATCTTTGACGATTGGTGTTTTCTCTTGTTTTAGACCTGACTACCTCTCTACTTTTATCATATCTCTCTCCACTTAAATAAGTGAGAAACCTAGTGAACTTCTCAACATTGGAATTTTTTCCACATAAGAAGAGAGTCCAATACCCAACATATCTCCTTCTCACAACTATTTGAAAATAATCACCAAACTCACAATCTCACTACAAGATTTAAACTTTTCTCTTGGTAATGTTTTAGTCATCATATCAACATCATTATTATCAATATGAATTTTAACCAACTCCAACAGCTGAAAATGCAAAACATCATGTATCCAATGATACCTTACATCAATATGTTTGGATCTTTAATGAAAAGTTGGATTCTTATCAAGATGGATAACACTTTGATTGTCAACAAATAATGAATATTTGTCTTTCACAAAACTAAGCTCTTGCAAGAACTTCTTCACCCATAGCAACTCCTTGCATGCTTCAGTAATGATAATAAACTTTGTCCCTATAGTAGATAATGTCACACATTTCTTTAGCTTTGATTGCCAAGCCACAACTCCCCTTACAAACTTAATCAAATAGCCCAAAGTCAACTTTCTAGAATCAATGTCTCCAGCAAAATCTAAATCTAAGTAGTTGACCAAAGTAGGCTTATCACCTTCAAAGCAAAGCTTCATATCAATGGTATCATGAAGATACCTCAAAATCCATTTCATGGTATTCCAATGCTCTCTACCTAGGTTTGAAAAGAATATACTAATTGCACCAACAACATGTGCAATATCTGGTATTGTACACATCATTGCATACATCAAACTACCTACCACATATGGATAAGGAACTCTCTTCATATCCAACTTTTTAGCTTCATTTGAGGGACTTTGTTTAACACTCAATTTAAAATGATTTGCAAGAGGACTACTCAATACCTTAACATTTTCCATCTGTAACCTTTACAACACCCTTCTAATATAGTGTTCCTATGATAACCAAAGTTTTTTTTCTCTATCATGGATTATTCTTATACCAAGAATTTGTTTAGCAACTCACTTGTCTTTCATGGCAAATGACTCACCCAATTTCTTTTTCAACTTGTCAATCCTAGAAATATTTTTCCCAATAATAAGCATGTCGTCAACATAAAATAATAAGATAATGAAATCATTATCATAAATTTTTTTAACAAAGACACAATGGGTAGAAATAGTCTTCTTATAGCCTTGCTCACACAAAAGACTCAAACTTCTTATACCATTGTCTCGGAGCCTACTTCAAATCATATAAGTTCTTTCTCAACCAATACACGTAGTCTTTCTTGTCTTCAACCTAAAAACCATCAGGTTACTTCATGTAAATCTCTTCCTCCAAATCACCATGAAGGAAAGTAGTTTCACATCCATTTGTTCTACCTACAAACCAATAGTAATAGCCAAACTCAAAACAACTCTAATGGACGACATCTTCACCACAAGTGAGAAAATCTCGTGAAAATCAACACCTTTTCTTTGGCTAAAGCCTTTCACCACTAACTTGGCTTTGTACCTTGGAGACACAAAATTACTCTTACGTTTCACTCTAAAAATCCACTTGTTTTCTAAGGCCCTCTTGCCCTTAGGCAATTTCACCAAATCATAAGTGTGATTATCATGCAAGGATTTCATCTCATCTTGCATTGAATCTAACCACTATTGTTTTTCTTCACTTTTCAAAGCGTCTTCAAAACATGCAAGTTCTCCCCCACAAGTCAAGGTCATATACTCATCAAAAGAATACCATGTAGAAGATTATTTTTTCCTATCAAAGCTCTTAAGTTGAACTTGAGATAGTTTAGTTGCATTATCAAGATTCTCCTTATATAACATCTTACATTCCTCTTGGACATCATCAATAGGAATATCTAATTCATCTCCAAGTTGCTGATCATCAACATCATGATGATGTTCACAATGTCGAACACTACCCTTAACATTATATAGATTGTGAATAAACAACAACATAGGAAAAACATTAATTAGATTTTTATCTTTGTTGGTTGTAGTCTTCTCCACCTTATCAATATCCTCAATGGTTTGGTCTTCCACGAACTGCACATCATGACTTCTAACTAGTTTCTTCTCAACAAGATCATACAACCTATAGTCATTCATCCTGACCATATAAAGATGCATTGTCTTGTCTTTGCACCCAACTTGGATCTTTCATCCTTTGGAATATGAACAAATGTCTTGCAACCGAAGACATACAAATGATCATAGTTCAAATTCTTGTCAAACCAAATATTGTCTAGCACTTCACTATCAAAGATAATTGTAGAAGTGAGATTAACAATATGCATTGTCATATATAATGCCCCACCCCAAAAATGTTTGGGTAACTTGACATTTGAGAGCATACACCTCATGCTCTCTAACAATGTCTTGTTCATCCTTTTTGTTAAAGCATTTAACTGAGGAGTTTTAAGAAGCTTCTTCTCATGTGCAATACCCTACTACTTGCAATAGACATCAAAGGGTCCACAATACTCACCACCAATGTTAGTATGAATGTATTTCAACTTATTGTTTGACTGTCTTTCAACCAAAGCATGAAATTGTTTGAACTTCTTCTCAAGCACTTGGTTTTTCTTTACAAAGCATAAACCCATAGTTTCTTGGAACAACAATCAATAAAGGTAACAAAGTAAAATGCATTACTAAAATATTTTACCTTCAATGGATCACAAACGTCAGAATGCACCAATTCCAACAACTTTGACTTCCTTGAAGGAGGATGCTTCTTAAAGGATACTTTGATTTGCTTACCAGCAATGCAATGAGAACATTTATCTAATTCTACACTTTTTAACCCTTGAAGAACATCCTTTTCAGTTAAACAATTCAATCCATTTTCACTTATATGACTAAGCCTTTAGTGCCACGAAGATACTTCCATTTCCATGACATTCACGCTATCTTTAGCAATAAAAACTTTTGTCCAATACAATTAGATGATTTCTCTCCTTTGGCCACAACCAAGTTATCTTTGGTGAGTTTCTACTATCCAAAACCAAAATGGTTATAATAATCATCTTCATAAAGCTTTTGCACAAAAATCAAATTAAAATGAATGTTAGGAACATGTTTTACTCCTCTAAGCAACAATTGTATTCCCCTATTGGTTTGTAAGCAAACATCATCAACACCTATCACCTTAGATACACCATCATTACCCATCTTTAACTTTCCAAAATTACCAGAAGTGTAAGGTGTGAAAAACTCCTTCCTTAGTGTAACATGCACTATAACACCACTATCAACTATCCACATGCTCTAATTTTATATAAAGATTAATTGACTCATGATCACGAAGAATAACAAGACCACCATAAGTATTTGTAGCAGCGCAATTATCATCATCATGATCCTTTTCTTTTTGCTTACTCTTCTTGCCTTTATTATCCTTTTTTCACAAAAAAATTATTCTATATGCGTCCTATTTTATGACAATAATAACACTTTACATTCTTGTATCTGAACTTGAGCTTACTACTGCTATTCTTTTTACCACCTTTTGATTTCTTTTTCTAACTTCTCTCTTAGTGACAAAACCCTCAAACTAAGATGAAGGACCCTATGTTTTCCTTCTCATCTCTTCATTAAGAGCATTACTCTTTGCCAGTTGCAAAGAAACAATGTCGTTAGGGGCAAAGTTCGTGATAAAAACTCGAAATATCCCCCAATACTCAAGTAAAGTGTTTAGTAGTCATAATCCTAAAACTTAATCATCAAATTTGATACTCGTTCTTGATAGTTGATCTGTAAGCCCTTGAAATTCATTTAAGTGATACAAAATAGAAGAACTCTCCTTATCCCTCAAATTCATCAAACAATTCAACAAAAATAATTTATTATTCCCTAATTTAGATGCATACAATAATTCAATCTTCTCCCACAAAGTTTTATCTTATGTCTCTTTAGCAATGTAATTTTAAACATTGTCTTCTACAAATTGTCAAATAAAACTACACACCTCTTGATGTTCAAAATCTCATTCTTCATTAGACATAGAATCTAGCTTCTAAGTAATAAAGACAGAAAAATACATTTTCTTCATAAATAATGAGTCTTTCATCTTTCCCTTCCACAAGTGATAGTTAATGTCATTTAACACAACCATTTTTGTATTTTCCTTTATCTTCAAGCAAGTCAAATAGCCCTTAACTAACAAAGAACTCTAATACCACTATGTTGAGGGAACAACAACATAATAACCATAAAGAATCTGATTGTAAAGTGAATGCAACGAAAATAAATCCCCTAAACTTGAAAAAATCCGTGAGGTGCAACAAAAAATAAATAACAATAACAAATCACCACAATCACGTAAAAGACACAAAAAAATTAACATGAAAAACCCCTCTCCAATTAAGGGTAATACATTATGGGTTGTCTAGACTAAATAAATAATTTCACTATGATCAATAAGACAATAAAAGAGTCTCAATAAAGTATACAAAAGAGTATTAATAGTGATCAGACAAAGAACAAGACCATAAAGATTACAAATAAAGAATCAAGATGAAAAATCTCAAATAATAGAATTACTATGTGAACTAAATGTCTCACAAATCAAATCTCATTTTTACAAACTAATTGTTCAAAATGAAGAATCAAATGTTAGGAACCTACTATCAAAATTTTAGTCTGATCAAACGATGAATGCATTTACAATTGAAATTTTATAATGACCGTTGATGTGTGAATGAAAAATTATTTTATCTCTTTAGATGAGTGTTCTCTCTTATTTTAAACTTAACTATTTTTCTTTATTTTTTTTATATATCTCTCCCAAGTGTAAACTTCTTAACATTGGACTGCATATAAGAAGGAAGTCAAATTCCCAACAATGACCCCATGGATGGATCTTTAAGATTACCCAAATTTTTTATTATGATGATGAGAGGATCACGGTGGCTTCGTTTTACCCTGGACGGTGCAGCGATCGCATGGTACCAGTGGATGTACTGTAATGGCTAGATCTGTTAATGGCCCCAATTCTTACAAACATTGGAGACCCGTTTTGCCCCCGCGGCATATGACGACCTTCGCGATAAGCTTTTTAAACTCACCCAGAACTCCTCTGTTGCGACTTATCTCAGTGAGTTTAAGACATTAGCTTAATGATCTATTTTGTTTGGTTCGGTCTGGCTCTTCCGCCTTTGCCACAACTCCGCTAGTGTCGCAAACATTCACACTTCCATCCCACCAAAACAGCTATCGCCATTGCTACCCACTCCCACCTCTCATAGTCGTTATAAAACCCTCTCTCCCAAGGAGATCGCTGATCGCTGAGAGAAGGGTCTCTGCTACTATTGTGACAAAAAAATTTCCTGAGGCCATAGTTGTGTTGCTTGATTATTCTTGTTGGTTATTGATGAGGGCAATGATTCACATCAGCAGGAGCAAGGTCATGTTTCCGTTTTTTAAGGGGACCCAAGTCATGACCCAAATTTGGAATTGGACGCCCAATCAGCCCAATTAAGTCTCAATGTACCGTGTCATGCCCTTCGGGCTCTGTAACGCGTCGGCCATGTTTCAGGCCACCATGTACAATTTGTTTCAGCCTCTATTGTGCAAGTACATCATTGTTTTCTTTGATGGCATATTGGTATACAGTCATACTCGTAAGCTTCACTGGGATCATCTTGCTCAAGTATTCACCATTCTCAAACAAAACTGTTTTTTTCTCAATGGACAAAAATGTTCTTTTGGGCAGTCACAGGTTACTTATTTGGGCCATATTGTGTCTCTTGGAATGATGGGGCCTGATCCCACTAAACTTCAAGCCATCAAGGATTGGTCGTTGCCTTTTTCAGTCAAGGCCATGCGCGGATTTCTCAGATTGACTGGATTTTATAGGAAATTTGTCAAGAATTATGCTGCAATCGTTCATTCCTTTACTACTTTTCTTAAGAAAGACTGTTTCAAGTGATCACAGGAAGCACGTGTTTGATGCTTTTAAATTGACTATGACAACTACTCCTGTTTGGTTTTGCCAGACTTCGCTCAAACCTATATCGTGCAAACTAGTGCAAACTAATGGTTCCGGATTTGCCATGGTCGCGGTATTGCTCCAATCCGGTCATACAATGGCCTATTTCAACAATCGTTTTGCTCTCGCATCTCTCAGGCTTCCGCTTACCTTAAGAGAATTACATGTTATTACTAGTGCCGTTAAGAGATGGCAGCAATATTTCTTGGGCCACCATTTCATCATTCAAACTAATCATAGAAGCTTGAAGGAACTTCTCACTCAAGTCATTCAGACTCCTGAACAACAACATTACCTATCCAAGCTTCTTGGATATGATTATGAGATTCAGTATAAGTCAGCATCTGCAAATGTGTTGGCAGATGCTTTGTCTCGAGCTCCTAAACCTCTCCATGTTGTTTTTTTTATCTTCTGTTCATCCCTTAGTTCCTTTTCCTAGATGAACTTAAGTTGGAGTTGCAATTGGACCCCGACTTTCAAGTCATCCGTGCCAAGTGTTTGAATACTCCCGAAGTTGTTCCTGATTTTAAGCCTAGTGGTGATTTGTTGTTACGCAAAGGCATAATTTGGGTCAGTCCCACTTCTCAGATAAAGCATTTACTGCTTAAAGAGTTCCTTGAATCGCCTTTGGGTGGTCATGCTGGAGTGGCAAAAACTATGAAGCGATTGGCTGAGAATTTTTATTGGAATGGCATGAGAAGTGATGTTCAACTGTTTGTTGCTCACTGCTTTGTATACCAACAAACTAAATACTTCTCCAAAAAGTTGGCTGGGTTACTCCAACCACATGCTATTCCTGCCAATGTCTGGGAGGATGTTTCCCTTGATTTCATTACTGGTTGGCCACCCTCTCGCGGCTGCAAGGTCATTTTTGTGGTGGTTGACGGCTTTTCTAAAGGTATTCACTTGGGAGCTTGACGAGTTAGATAGCAGAGCTATTTATTTCCATTATTTGCAAACACCATCGTATGAGCTTTGCTTATCACCTACAAGCTGATGGACAAACAGAAGTTAGAACAGAACCATTGAGCAGTATTTACGTGCCTTCATACATGCTAAACCTTCTTTGTGGGTGCGATTTCTTTCTTGGGTCGAGTATCACTATAATACCTCTATTCATTCTGCTTTGGAATTTTCTCCATTTCAAATTATTATGGTAAGCCTCCTCCATCAATCCTTGTGTATGTGGAGGGTTCTTCTCTTGTGGCAGCTTGTGATGCCACTTTGTTAGAACGAGATGTCGTTCTATCATTACTTCGGAAAAATCTTTCAAAGGCTCAAGTTAGGATGAGGGTCGCTGCTGATCAACACTGCAATGAATGCACTTTGAATGTTGGTGATTGGGATTATGTCAAACTGCAACAACACAAATAGACTTCCTTCTCAGGTTGCGAGTTTACTAAACTTTGCAAACATTTTTATGGTCCTTGCTGTGTGTTGGAACATTTGGACCTGTGCCATAGCGCTTGAACTCACCGCCTTCTAGCAAGATTCATAATGTCTTCCACTGTTCCAAGTTGACGTCGCATGAAGGACCTTCTCCTCTACATGTTGACTCTCTCCCACCTTTTACAGTAGGCAACGAACCCTTGGTTGCTCCCTTGGCAATTCTGGTCTTCAAAAAGACTATCGAAGATGGTTCTACTAAATGCTTGGTGCTGATCCAGTGGGAAGGGCTTTCCCTGGATGACCCATCATGGGAGACTTTGAAGGCTACATAAAATCAAAACAGAATTTAAAATAATAAAAAAATTAATCTTTGGTCCATTCTCTCTCCAACCTCTAAGCCTATATATACCAAGTGACCCAGAGCTTATCATCACACTACTCTTTTAGTAGTAAACAATTATCTCTTTCTCCAAGGAAGTACTCCTAGTGAGGAAACTCATAATTCAAAATTTTCATAGCTTTAGGAAGTGGTGAGTAGAAGGCTTGTGGAAGCTTGGAAGAAAGCTTTAACACCTCCTTGTTGCTAGCTTTTGGGCGTGAGGTAACAGGGGGAGACAGGTATTGTTCTTTCTTTTAAAATTACTTTTACAAAGAAGTAGTAATGAATTTTGGCCCCCAAAATTCTATATTCTTAATATTTTGTTTGTTTGATCTTTATGTCGTGATTGTTTATATTGTTTTATTGTTCTTATAACATGTTATAATTATTGTTATGCTTGGTAGGATTACACTTGAATGTTTTTGTAATATTGTTACGAGTTTCTATGAACATGATAAGAACTTTATGAATGTTTTAAACTATGCTATGAATATAAAAACATGCTAAGAATTAAGTCTGAACATTGGATGAATTTGGGAATCTTTGGATTTTGATCCAATTCCTACAGCATCACTTTGCATGTTTTCCCAACTATTGTTAAATTCATTTTAGCATATAGTTATTATAAATATGATATCCTATGAAAAACTCTCTAAGTAAATCATCATATTTTAAGGAAATTTTACTATATCACATGTAAATATAATTGTAAAGTTTATACCTTAGACTGTGAATTTATTTTCTAAATTAAGAAAATAATCTCTAAAAGTTTATAAAGATTAATTATTTGTGAAGTTTGTAATTGTAATTATATCTTTGAAGTTATCAAAATAATAATTAGCTTTAGTTTTATGACTTTTTAATAATTACATACTAGATTTTAAATCCGTGCAATCCCAGGTTCATTTAAATTATATATTTTAGTATTTTAAAAAATATATTTAAATAAATAACATAATTAATTTTTAAAACATTTATTAGTATATCAAATATAATTACATTAAGATTAAAATAGATGATTAATTAGTTTTTTAATTGAGCAAATGTTATCTTACAAATATTAACTCTATTAAAATTTATTATGACTTTTTTTCTCCAATTAATAATAATAATGTAATAGTTATATGAAATGTGAAAAAAATGAAAAATATAATAAATTTAATTTTATTTATTGTAAATATCATATTTATATGTACTTGATTTTTATATGATTACACTTAATAATTAATAATTTTTAAATGATATTTGTTTATCATTATGAACATATTAGTTTTAATTTTGTGATGTTGTTGAAGTTTTAAATTGGTTAACCTCACTCTGATTTAAATTAAATATTTTCTATCAATGTAATAAAACTTGTCTATCATTATTATTACTAACAACAACAATAATTTATTGTTTAATTTTAGTTTCATTTCTTATTATATTATAGGGATTGAAAACACAACTAGAAATGCCAAAATGTCATAATCCTTTTGTGAAGGAACCTATAACAAAGAAAATAACTATAACTAAGCTCAACAAGGAGCGCACATAATAAAACAACTCCCTATAGGTTTATTCCCATAAGACGCAACCAACTCTAATACCATAAATGTAACTTGTCGTGATCACATGTTAACTAGAGAATTGATATAGCAAAAAAAACTTATTTTAGTTCATTTAAAACTCGTCAATTTAATTTATATTTGAAGATGCTTGTAAACTTTTTGCATTTAAAAAATCAACAACTAAAAGCTCATAACTTCAAGAAAATACATCCATACATTATAAAATCAACTTAATTAAACCATCTGCTTTGGGCGCTACAACTTATTATCACAAAATACAATATTAAAGTAGCTAAATATGTACAAATATATAACATTTAGGAAAGGTAAATATCCTAAACACTTGAGTTGTTCAATAATATACATAAAAAATATCAAAGAAAGAGAGTCATCACATTTTCACACTCATGTATAATCTTCATGGTGCTCCTAAAAGGAAGATCCACTACAATTGATCATCTGCTCCCACAAACAAAATGTTTAAGATCATCATAGTCATAACTACATCTACCACAACATAAGGGTAAGCTTACAAAATATAAATATACTTTAAATATAATTTAAAACTCAATTGATAATAAATATCTAAATATATCATTCTTAAAACATGGCATTTGAAATCAAATGATAAAAAAAAAAAATCATATAAGGGGACATCAAACACCTGACTATTTTAATTCAACAATCAAATATCACCTTTAGCATTTCACAATAAGGTATCACTATGCAATGACAATAATAATGGTCATGCAATGAAATGTAAACTCAACTTCATGGAGATTTTTGTTAGAATTATGAGATTTTTCCTTATTTAAATTTAAAATTTAGAATGAATGTTAGATAAAATTTTTATTATTATTAAAAATATTGTCTTTTATATTTGTTTTAGTTAGTTAATTTAATTTTTAAATAAACTTGACTACATATTAAATTGTTTAGGAATTTTAAATTGACTATAAGCTTATATTAGACATTCTCATTTTATCAATTTCAATGGTTATTTTTCTCCATTTATAATCTCTTTATTCTCTCTACAAGTTTCAATATCTTTATATTTTCTTTTACAAAATATTTCCATAACTTTTCAACATGAGCAATCATCATAGGCTTTATCCTTTAACATGGTACTCATATTAAACCATTAGAGAGTTCCCTAATTGATCTTATGGTTTGTCAAAATAGATGAGCATGGATAGTGGCTTACCTTGGTCAAGCCCAAACCTCTGAAGGATTCTATCCATCTATATATTCTTTAGGTCCATTTAGTGTTAGTCCCACAAATTCATCCAACAATAGGTTAATGGTCTAATAGGCACCCCTAAACTTTTGTACTTACACATACAAACAACTATGCATTATGCATGAATGCACATGAATTTTCACCTCATAAAATTAATACAACTTGAATTGTATAAACATTCACCAAGTTCATCAACATATAGGTTTAACTTACTCAAAGTCACCAAGTTTAGGGACCTATTTCGTAGTCTCTTCAACGAAGTGGAAAACCCTCACCATGGATTTTCCACCATCACCTTAATCAACATTACCAATAACTTGTTAACTACACCATATTAGGGTAGTTATTTTTCTCTCAATAATAAAATAGTCATCTCAACTATGTAATCATCTAACAACAACAACATAATAATTTCATCAAGAATATAGTTACCTTAATAATAAAGTGATCACAAACTAAACAATATATCATAGTTATACATTAGATTACCATTATAACAATTACCCATTTGATGTTTATGGTTGATATACCATCTCCTAAGTTTTTAGGTTATCATCTTATGAATCTTCTATTATCTAACAATGACCTTTTTAGATTGAAACTATGATATATAGAGTTACACTAACTCAATTAAATTCAATCTTATATAATTTTAAAGCTAAGATTATCTACAACTTTTATCTTTACCCCAAAACTTGGTTTGGAAGTACATTATGCTTAAAATTATAAAAAATGTGAAACTTTTATCAAATCTTAACAACTTGATCATTGATCACTATAAAGATTATACCTAGAGTTGTAGATATTATTCATGGGTTAAATCAAAGTTATTAGTTAGCTAACATTTAGTTATACAACTTTCAAAAGGATTTATGTGCTTATCTTCCCCCAAAGGTTCCTAACTCTCAAAACTCACACCAGACTTGTAGGAATCCAAACCCAACATAAATTAATCATCACCAAGTATAAAGATACACATGAAAGCATGAATTGTACCCATTTAATAACAAATCCATCACTTTAATCTCAAATACCCAAATCTTTAATTTGAATTTAAGAACATGAAAAAAGACAAAACTCAAAAGCAATCTAAACATAATAATCCAATCAACTAATTAACACATCCAATGCTTTAATTGCTCTTAATCAACCTAAAACCATCAATCACATGCATCAATAAGTCACTCAATATCCCATAAACAATATAGTATAATTAGAGCTTCCATTTATTATCGGGTTTTCATGTTCTTAACTTTTTGAAGGAGGAAGATAAAAGGAAGGACATTTTTGAAAATGAAAAATGTCATTCTTTATCTATCAACCACAACAACACATAAGAGCTAACATCACTAAACCAACAAAAACATAGGGTGGAAAAATCATTTCTTGATCTTTATATAAGAAGAAAAAGATAAGAGAGAATGAATGGATGAACTTATCACTCCAATAGGCTATCATGGATCTCCAAAGGGAGAGGAAGAATGTGCTATTGAATGGGGAAATTCAAAATCCTTTAACTCTTGAGAATAGAAGAGAAAATGAAAGTGTGAGGGTTCTAGGAGAGAGTTTTTAGATGTTACGAAGTTTAGGAAGGGTCTATTTTCTTCATAAAGGCCTTACTAAGCACACCCTCTTAACACAAGCGAAACACTTAAGCCAAACAATGAAGGATATTACCAAGCCCATCCACAACATATAGCCAACTTACTACATTTCAACTAATTAATTTTTAATAACACAAATTAAATTTAGGTTCTCTTGCAATTTTAATTAAAACACTTAGTTATATAGAAGCAAAAAATATGACATTACAATTGAAATAAGAATGTCCCTAAATTTTTTTAAAAAAAAAGGACTATCTACACTTAAGCTTTTTCAATTTAATTTTAAAAGCATTGTCTTAGTCGGTTGTAAAAAATCTTGAATATGGAATTTCAACAAAACTTTGGGTTATAGAACCAAGCCATAGAGTTTTATCAAGACAATTAAGAATAATGTGATTAGAAGATAACTATTTCATTTCCAACACTATGTCAAAATTAGAAAGAGCTAAGCAAATAATATATATAGAAAAGTTTTGCCTTATGTTGAAATACGATAGTTTAAATAAGCTTGAGATTTCACAACATTCTTATTAGAGGGAGTAGAAACAACAAGATCATAAGGAAATAAAGGTATAGGCAATCCCTCATGTTTCATGCAATTGTATAATATAAAGAAATGTACTAGACTTGAATCATATAGACAATATAAGAGTACCCTACTTTTTATGCATTTACCTTAGATTATATCATGAAATGGAACCATTCCTAGTAAAAACTCTTCCCACAACATTCTACCTCCTAGGTTGATAATTATTGCCACATACAATTGTAGTGTGTGAGAGGCTTTTAGGTATAATCCTTAAGTAGATAAGGTCCACCACTCTTAGCACTTGATGTGACGTTACCTCTAAAGTTATGACCTCTAACATGAAACTGGTTCTTTTGATTAAAGGCATTTCCAAATGAACAAGATGACATTAAATAAGTTTTTTTTTGTTTATAAAGTCTTTTCTTTGGCTCTTCTAAGGTTCTCCAAACTTGTTAAGCTTGGTTAGCCTTAATGTCATCTTTATAGATTTTACATCTGCTCACTAGAAAAGGAAAGTTATTGATCTACAAATATCATATTACCTACTTGTTATTGGGCCTTAGTCCACTCTCAACCTTAGAGCATTTGGAATGATCATCCACTCCATCATGAAAATAGAAACAATACTTGGATAACATGTCAAAAATTGTAACATACACTTTTATAGTTATGTTCCATTCTTTTAGATTTAAGAATTTTGTCCCCTTATGCCTCCTTAGATCTTCAAGAAAGTACTTTTCAAGGAATCTTTGCTTGAACGCATTCCAAGTGGTTTGCATTCGCTTGGCTTGCAATAGTTGTGTGACATAATACTAGTAGCTCTTAGCTTCTCCAATGGAACATAAAGGTAGCAAAGGTCACTTTGTGCATGACAATACAAGCCATTGCAATGAAGATCTTATCAATCTCACTTATCCATGTCTAAGCTCCCTCATGATTAAATCCTTCCTTAAATTGATGTGGATCTTTTCCCTAAAAGTAGTTAGCCCTTTAGACTCAATAGGCTCAAGTTCTTTGCCCCTTTTTAATGTCTCCAACATGTTAGACATCTTTCCTCATTATAGTTGTTGGATAACATTGTTCTTGGGTCTTCTATACATCATCATCATCATTTTATGAGTAAATTTTTTATACAACATATAAGATGAAGATTATTAAATAAATAAAACTGATGATTGCATTCATACATACACATTAGACAAATAGAAATATATGCCCATAAGCCCGCCCACCTATTCACGAAAGAGTGCACACACACACACACACACACACACACACACACACACATATATATATTATTTTTAATATGATTATTTTAATATATGTTTTGTGAAAATAATAATTAAAAATAAATATTTTTCAAACATATAATTAAATTTAGCATATTGTTAATAATTAAAATTAAAAATTACAAAGTAAATTTTTATATATAATAAAATTTGTTCAATCTAATAAAATATTTAAAATAAATTTTAAGAACTAGCTTTTTAATAAAAATAAAAAATGTAAAATTAATATTTAGTCAAGTGTAGTGGTTGGACAAAATATGTTTTTAGTCCCTTTCCACGTTTCAAGGTTTTCATTTTGAGTTCCACGACTTAAATTTAACTAGTCTTGATCCCTCCACTATTTTTTTGGTTTAGTTTTTAATTCTTCAATGAAGTGTTGTTGTTAAATGATGACACAATAATTCTTTTAATAGAAAATATGTTTTTAATCCCTCAACTTTTCATGGTTTTTGTTTTTAGTTTCTGAACTAATATTTGATTGATAGTTCCTTAACTATTTTTCTGCTAGATTTTTGGTCATTGTCATCAAGTGTGTCATTAAACAATAATGTAAACAATTATTTATAACTATTTAAAAATATTTTGTGGTGGCTTTTTTTGCTTTTAAAAATTGTAAAAAGTTGCTTGAATCAAAAGTATTAAACAATTTCTAATTGTTTTAAACTATCAAAATTAATTAAATAAACAAATTAAAAGCCTTTCTAATTTTTTATACTATAGTTCTCTTCCTTTATGTTATCATACTTAAAATGACATAAGCAAAAATCCCTTCAAAGTAAATTAGAGTCTTTTAACAAATACAAAATTCCTTTGTTCCTGTTGAAGATCTCACATTGACTAGTGATATGGTAAAAATAATGTATAAGTAAGGGACAATCCTCACCTTATGAGCTAACTTTTGGGGTTGAGTTAGGCCTATAACCCACATTTCTAAGATGATATTAGAGCCTATCCTAGCGATCAATTGTTGGACCTATCAAACCATCCATAAATATTCAGTCTTATAAACTTTATGCCTCAAGATGTCTAGTCCTTTATGTGAGGGGGTGTTGAAGAATTCACATAGACTAGTGATATGATCAAAATAGTGTATATAAGTAGGGAGTAATCCTCACTATATGAGTTAGCTTTTGGGGTTCAGTTAGACCTAAAACCCACATTTCTAAGAGTTCCCATATTTAAAAAGGACGAAAATCAACCATTGTATGTAATCTTCAAATTGGTGTAATGATGTGTTTCCAAAAGTAAGAACCCAAATATGTGAGTGTTATGGGTATGATTATTTTTTGAAAAAGCAATTGGAAGAAACAAATAAGCTGAAAAGTAGAATAAGTATTGAGTTATTGATACAAGGTTTGAATAAAAAATTAGTGTTAGATTCTATTTGATAAAGGTGATGTAACCATTATGTATTATATATTCGATGTAAACTTTTGAATAAAGTCATTTGATTTCTTCAAAAGTACTCAAATGCAAATTTAAATGAAAATTAATTATCAGTTTTTTCAACTTTATTATAGACATAGAAATACAACTACTTCCTTTGGCATAGACACGTGTTTCACACATGTAAATTGATTGTTGTGTCAAGACCATTATAAATAGACACAATGGTAGCATTTTGAAGGATCAATTCAAGAATTAATACCAAACTCATACTACAATCATGTCATTCAAGATTTAGCTACTAGTTACAAGAAACCTATGTACATTTGAACCCTTCACCTTTTTCTTTTCTTTATTTTTATTTTATAATTTTTCAATACATTTCAATCTATTGAAATTTTATTTTTGGCATCTTGTATTTGTTATTTATTAATTTTTGTTATTTGTTTCTTGATTTATTTGCTTACTAGAAAATTCTTTTTTATCCTATTTGAATAACTTTATTTGTTTTCAAAAACTATTACATTTTGAATATTAAGCAAGATATACTCGCACACACCTTGGCTCTTTCTAGTTAAAAGATAATTCTGCTAGTTTATTTAAAGAGCCCACCTATTAACTATATTACTTTTGAATAATATTTCATTGCAAACAAATTGGCATATCCTATGGGACGATGTTGCCATAATATAGGTTCAAAACTAGTTTGGAAAAAGTTCTTATATGAGACTACATAGTGGTAAAACTATTTCTACCAATGAACAAGAAAACTTTAGGCATAGGAAAAAGAGGAATAATCATTTGAATAATAACAAAAATGATGATACAAACAATGTAGTTAATACTATAGTAGCACAAAATGCCATTACATCAAGTATGATACCAACAACATCAATGACTAGTATGCCTATGACAACATCCATCCCTAGTATGAATTCTATGTCAAATTTGATAATGATGGTTACCAATGCTTATTTGGTCACAAATACTAGACTTGAATCTATTCCTCCATTTTTTATAATACCAACAACAGGGGTAGTACCATCTTATTCGAAAATCCCACTTTTAATAATCATAAATATAACATCCTATTTCAAAATAAATAAATTATATTTAGGAAAATAATCCTAAATTACAAATTTATAATTTCTTTTTGAAATATTTTAGTTTATTTGAAATTTAGAAGAAATATTATTTAAATTTAGGAGATAATATAAATTAGAGTGAAGAAATTATGATTAGTTGAGATTAATGATTTTTAGTAAAATAATGTTAAATAAAATGAAAAATACATATAAATATATATAAGAATATTTAAATTTTGAAATACAAATTAGATTTAGAAGTTATAAAAATAAATAGAAGTAAAAGAAAAGAGTAGAAATAAGAATATAAAAATATAAAATAAAAATCTATTTTTTGAAAATAAAAATTTGAATTTTATAAATAAACAATTAATTAAAATAAATAAATAAATAAATGAACATATATATATATATATTAGAGAAAGAAAATATAAGAACAAGAAGAGAAATATATAAAAAGATTTATAGATATTTTAAAAAAAAATTAGAAATTAAAAGGATAATTTTAAAAATATAAACATAAAATAAAAGAAAATAATAAAATAGGAAAAAGAAAAAAAATAAGAAAAAGGAAAGGACTGGTTCAAAACTAGGCCATTTAAGAAAGAAGAGGAGAGGAGTTGCTTGTAGTAATTAGGAATAGTGCTGACAATATATATGTAAATATTAGCGAAACTAGGAAAATAAAAATGTGCAAACAGAAAAAGGTCCAGAGGAGGCTCGAGGCTAAAACCTAGCACAGAGGTCTATTGCCTTACCCACTGGATCATAGTGCTCCCAGTGCTTAAAACGCGCCTTTAGTTCTATATGAACTATGTTAAGCTACCTAAGCGAATGGGAGGCAACCACGTCACTCTCCTTATGTCTTACAAATCCGTCTCCTTCCTCGAGTTGCAATGCCCTGCAAATCGCCTTCCTCTGTTGAGCTCCAATTCACCTACCATAGCCTTACTGCCTTACAAACTGCAATGATGCCTTCACCCATCCCTCGTGAGTTTAATAAACCAGAAATCATGCTCAGATGCCCTATATATACCAAAGGGTCATGAAAGAAAGGAAGAAAATAGGAAACAGTTCAAACGATTTCCCCACGAATTCGTACTCTTTTTCTCCATCCTCCTTCACAAACAGTTTTAGTTTGAATCAAGCTTCATTCCGGTTCAATGTGACATTATGTTTTAAAATAAATAAATTATATTTAGAAAAATCACCCTAAATTAGAAATTTATAATTTCTTTTGAAATATTTTAGTTTAAAATTTAAATTCAGAATAAATATTATTTAAATTTAAGAGATAAAATAAATTAAAGTGAAGAGATTATGATTAGTTGAGATTAATGATTTTAGCAAAATAGTTTTAAATAAATTAGAAAGTAAATATAAATATACACACACACACACACACATATATATAAGAATATTTTAATTGTGAAAGAAAAGATATAAAATAGATTTGGAAGTTATAAAAATAAATAGAAGTAAAATAAAAGAGTAGAAATAAGAAGATAAAAATATAAAATAACAATATGAATTTTTGAAATAAAAATTTGAATTTTATAATT
>JAMLFT010003449.1:0-22064 GCA_026544285.1 Pachyrhizus erosus | reverse complement strand
ACAAAAATTATATTTAAATTTTAAAAAACATATTTTTTATTTTAATTTTTTTAATTTAATTTAATTTTAATTTCTATTATTTAATAATTTTTTATTTTGATATTTATTATCATTGAAAGATGATATAAAATATAATGATTTGTCGTATTATAAAAAAATCTGATAAATTTTTATATACAATGTTATGATATTATTTATTATTGTTATTTAATAGTATAAATTAAAATAAATACTTATATTTTAAAAGATTAAATTACTATTTAAATTTAAAAATTAAAAATAACCAAATTAATAATTATCGAAACAAGGACAGCGAAACGGCGAAGGGAAAAGGAAAAACACATGAGTGTTTGGTCGCGTAAGTCTATGTGATAAAAAAAGAAAAGAAACGAAAGGGCGTATCTAATCTAATCTAAGGATTGGAGAATTAGCGGCCACACATGACATGGTGAATTGGTGATGGCCGCCTTCACTCTCTACTTCAACACTCTGCAACTTCGTCACTCTCTCACTTTCTCTAAACCAAAGCTTTGTCGTGTGTATCGACCTTGCCCTTCCACCATCACTTTCAGTTTCATCAAAAGAAAACTAACTGCAACTCAATATTTTTCACTCAACTCTCTACTCCAAACCGTGACGAGGTTCTCCAACAGAACCCCTGCTACTTCTTTCAAACTAAAAGCTAGTAGCATTACTTGCACTAGCAGCAGTTACAAGGTTAGTGAAAGAGTGCAGAAGAAGAAGAAGAAAAGGGATAAAGATAGCCCAGAAGTGAAGTTGAAGAATGCTTTGGACACGTGTTCTAAAAGAGGTGATGTTATGGAAGCATTGTCCTTGTATGACTCAGCAAAGTCAGAGGATGTCAAACTGGGCCAGCATCATTACACAGTCTTGTTGTATCTTTGTTCTTCTGCAGCTGTTGGTGTTGTTAGACCAGCTAAAAGTGGAAGTGGTGCTAGAACTTTTAACACACTTGTTTCCTCCAATGAAGTTCCCAACGAGGGGTTCAATGAATCAATCGACACAAATGGCAAATATTTTGAGTTGGATGCCAATGCTGATTTACTTTCTGATTTGAATTCCACTGAGAAAGATTATGGGATATTATTGGTGAGTGAGGATGTCAAGAGATATGCACTGCAGAGAGGGTTCGAAGTGTATGAGAATATGTGTGTGGATAAGGTTCAAATGAATGAGGCCGCATTGACGGCTGTGGCTAGAATGGCCATGTCCATGGGTGATGGTGACATGGCTTTTGAGATGGTGAGGCAGATGAAGGACTTGGGGATAAGTCCTAGGTTAAGGTCTTATGCTCCTGCTTTATCCACCTTTTGCAATAATGGGGAAATAGATAAGGCATTTGCTGTTGAAAAGCACATGCTAGAACATGGTGTTTACCCTGAAGAACCTGAGTTGGAGTCTCTCTTGAGGGTGAGTACAGGGGCTGGAAATAGTGATAAGGCTTACTATGTGTTGCAAAAACTAAGAAGTACTGTGAGGAAAGTATCGCCTGCTACTGCATCTTTGATTGTTGATTGGTTTAAGAGCAAACAGGCTTCAAGAGTTGGGAAGAGAAAATGGGATACGAGATTAATAATGGAAGCAACAGAAAATAATGGTGGAGGCTGGCATGGGCAAGGGTGGTTGGGTAAGGGGAAGTGGGAAGTTGCTCATACAACCATTGGAAAGGATGGAATGTGTAAATGCTGTGGGACGCACTTGACCACTATTGATCTTGATCCTATTGAGACTGAGAATTTTGCCAAGTCAGTTGCATCCCTAGCCATGATGAGAGAGAAAGGCTCAAACTTCCAGAAATTTCAAGTAAGAAACTTGTGTAATGTGCATTTGTTATTATCTCATTATAGATTGATGAAGTTGGACTTGGAATATTTAAAATTGTGCATTGCAGAAATGGCTCGACTACTATGGACCTTTTGAAGCGGTGGTAGATGCTGCAAATGTAGGTCTTTTCGGCCAAGGGAGATTCATGCCACACAAGGCAAGTTACTGAATGTGGAAAATACTCCTTTTTTTTTCTTTCCTGCTTGTTCTTATTATGGTTATTGATTATTTTCTCTGAGGTGAAACCTTTAGATCAATGCTGTTTCCAACGAAATACGCCAAAGACTCCCTTCAAAGAAGTTTCCACTTATTATTTTGCATAATAAACGTATCAAGGGAGATAAAATGGATGAATCAATTAATAGAGCATTAATTGATAAGTGGAATAATGCTGATGCACTCTACGCAACACCTACTGGATCAAATGACGATTGGTAAGAACAAAATGGGGTAATATATTAATATTCTTTTGTTATTTATTTAAGCTGATTGTGCATATCATGCTTCATTTACTAACCTGTGCTTCAGGTACTGGTTGTATGCAGCTATAAAATTTAGATGCTTACTTGTTACCAATGATGAAATGAGAGATCATCTATTTCAACTTTTGGGAAATAACTTTTTCCCTAAGTGGAAAGAAAGGCATCAGGTGAGCAAAGCTCTTGGGAATGAAAATTTTTCAAATATTCGTTCTTATTGTCATACTGGTTTTGTATATTTGATAAAATAAGGTTTAATCTTCAGTCCTTGGTTAAATCATATATAATTCTTGGCTTTGTTTTCCTTTCTTTGATTAACTTTACAATTTCATCCATCCTAATGTTGGAATACCTGTCTTCCAAATTTAAGGTACGCTTCAGTTTCTCTGATACTGGTAGTCCAGTGTTTCACATGCCTCCTCCTTGTTCTGTTGTTATTCAGGTAAGCTCTTACACTGTTTCAAAACTGGAGGAACATGAACTCAAATTAAATTATATTTGTCTGTAAATCTAAAGTTGAAACAATGAAGATGTAAAGAAAAGAAAGAAATAAAGAAGTATAACATGGCAATTGTGGTAGCAGGAATCAGAGGAGGGCCACTGGCATATTCCAATTGAAGCAGAACTTAATTATGAATCAGAAAGAAGATGGCTGTGCATTACCCGTGCTAAATTAGACGTGGTTTCCAAAGATTCTTCAACATCTAAAGGTAATTGCTGGCACACTCACTAGGAATTGTATCTGGTTCATATTTACATGGTTGCTTTTACAACTGTTTATTGTCTTCATTGTTGTTGTGTCAATGAAATTAATGATATCAATTTCATGATATTTTTTCTAAAAGTAAAAAATAGTTCTCAACGATAAAATTTTAAGCTTTAGCAACAATTTCATTATCAAAATACATGCTGTATGGTAGAAATTCATATTTTTCTAGAGGTTTTCGTAACTCTAATCTATTGAGGCTTCTTGTATTAACTCTTCATAACATGTGCTACCCAAGTACTTCTGAACTAGTATACATTCTGCTTGATTGTGATGTGTGACTTTAAAATGAAGCATTGGAATTTCAGATGATCAAATATCAGGATTAGAAATAAAAAGAACTTGTTACTTGCGAAATTTATGCTCCTGCTGTTTTTAGAGAAAAATTGCATTGAGGTGAAGATAAAACACTAACTTGACTTGATTGGTTCTTTCTTTACTTGGATAGTCTTTATTTTATTTATATTTATCTAGGTCTCCTTTTATTATGCACAGACAGCACTGTCACTTCTTGCCCTCATATTACACTTTGATCTAAATGCTACCTTAAAGTCCGTTTAATTGGACTAGGAGGCTTTTAAGTTGTACTGATAAAAATAGATTGAAAAATAGAAAATTCATTTCCTTTCCTCAAAAAAGAAGAAAAAGAAAAGGAATCAGAATTCAGAATGCCAAGAACTGCTCAGGGAGTTATCAGTTCTTCTAAATTAATTACAGTAACTATTTTGTTCAGTACTCATCATCACAATATATACTCCCTGGTTAAGCTTTCCACCTACCTATTTACAACTTTCAAGCTATGACCCTTGACTAACAGTTGCATGAAAGTGTCATGTCGCCTAATATAATTCTGTGTTACAGTATGGCATACCTCAAAATCCTCCGTAGAACATACTTTTGTGTGCATGTATGCTTTGCATCCATCAACATGAGCATGGTTTAACAACTTGATGCCTACTTTTGTATTCTGTACTTGGGAAGAGTTACTTCAATGTATGCCATATCTATTGCCAATTATAAAGTTATTTCTTTATAAAAATTAACTCTGAATATCAATTTGGTGATTTAACTCGATGTTATACTAATCCCCTCCTTGCTTTCCCTTCCTTTCATTAGACTTTAAACCCTTGCAAAAAGGAAAAGGTGCAAGATCAGCTACTAGAAATGTGTCTGCAAAGGAGTCGCAATGTCAGAATCTTGTCAACCACAAAGAAAAAAAGGAAACACCTCAAGAATCGTATAAAAATGTCAGAGATATTTTTTTAGCATCATTATCCTCTGATAAAAATAACTCAATACTGTCTGATATTGAGGCTGCAGAGTTGATTGGTGGTTGTATCATTGATTTTCAGATATAGAGTTCCCTTTGTCGTGTTGATTATCTTGAGCTATACACTGGAAAATTATCTTAGTGATCTGGTGTGAAGCTCCAACATTGTTCTATATTGCAGAGAGAAATACAAAGAATAAGTTGTAGTTCTAAATTCAAATAGAAAATTAACTTTCCCATTCAAAACTTGTAATTATTGCTCACACATGGGATGGGACAAAATATTGTTTGGCAATTCAATTCTTAACCCCCATCAAATAGCTTGAAATTTCAATTTAACAGTTCTTTTCATGATTCTAAACCATGTTAACAACCATAATAAAATCAGATTTCAACAGCAGAAAGCATCTGCATGTAGCAGACCCTGACTGAAGATATAAATAAGTCATCACTGTCAACTAGTTTATAACTCATTTGTATCTTTAGAACGTGCTTGTGGCTGTGATGTTGATGTTCGAATCTTGGTCTTCTACGAAACCACTTCTCCACTCTCGTACCCAGTACTTCATATGCTTCGTTAGTTTTCTATTTTCTAGACTTACAGTCGATACAGTGAGAACAATTATGGTCAGTTATTTTGTTTCCTTTTTCCCATCTTCACCCAAATCTTCTGTTCAAATACTCATTTTTCACTGCCATATAGTTATATAATAATCATACACCCAATTAAGGTGTCCTTAGAGGGGTGCATTCCAAACCCCAAAGGTTGCTGAAGTGGAATAAGATACGTCTTGCATTCATTCAACAGGTAATAGATTTGAGTTCTTACTCATCTCCCTGTGGTAGATTGAAGATAAGACAAAAGCTTTTCTTGTCTTGAATTGGAGCAGCACTTCTTTCCTCCTAAAACTTTTGTCCTAACTACAAAAAATGAGGGGGTCATTCGGACTCTGTAATACATATCAAAAGCGATCTCACCATCATGATAATGCTTATATAAATGGAGGTAGCATAACTGACCCGTTGGAAGATCAGAGATCAGCCAGCTGATGAATCAGGTTATATAAAAGGATATATCTAGTAAGAAAATGAGCGGTGAAAAGTGTTAACTATACATATATGGTTATAATTATTCTAAATATATGGTTAAGATTTACTCCTCTTATATTCTCATCTCTCACCTGATATACATGATATACATGATATACATCCTATACACACACATATATATCACACATGAAACGTTGCATGTGCTATGCTGTTTAAGCCACAAGTCATGTGCCTTTCAAAATATAAATTAGTATTATTAGCAACGACATATACTATATATTCATATACGTAACTTGTTTTTATCAGAAAACTCAGACGACAATCTCACTGAGTAGTAAATGCTTACTAAATTATAACATACTGTTTGTTGCATGGTTGTCAATTTTTAAAGGAATGAAGCGTTAGTAGGGTCTGTCGTTGCATTATACTATGAGTCATTACTTTGCATCTTAAATTAATCAGATGCCCATAATGGTAAAAAAACAGAATATCACGGGACTGAAACTGTTTATTTGTCACCATCCCCTATAATATGTGTGCTGGCTGGTCATGGGAAACAGAATCTGTTTTCTAGGAGCCCTGTTTGTTTCACCATATATCACAAGCCTCCAAAAGTCACGTTACATAAACCCTCTTATAATTAGTTGGAGAGCCTCATTCAGAAAATTAAGCATTATATTTGAGTCTATGTTTACAAGCATATCATTATATTCATAAGGCGACCCAACTGCTATAACAATTTGATGGAGTTGAATTTCAAGTCTTTAGCTGATGCTGAGGTAGAAGAAACCATGCACTTTGACAAGTCTCTTCAGGTAACATCCATACTCAGCAATGCCATATATGTTGGTTTTTCTTTTTAAGTTCCCTTTTCTGATCATGCATATGGTGGTTGCAGGAGCTGAGAGAACTAAGGTCTGAGCTACACAAAGCTGCAGAATACTGTGAAACTACGTTCTCTAATAGCAAAGAGAAGAGTGAGTGAGTGCTCTAAACTCACCATGCTCTTGTACCTGTGCTACTGTGAACATTATTTATTTGTATTTGACTTAAGTTGGCTTCCATTGTTGTCAGTTTGATTCTTTCTCCTTATGTTTGGCCATTACACGTCGCAAGACTATATGGTTGGCCATTACTTTTCATTAACATGTTAAACTATTACACCTGATTCTTTGCTAACACGCCAGCCTCTCCAATTACCTCGCTGAGGTGCTGAGCCATATCAGTACAGATTAGGCCTTAAAATCTAGTTTTCATTGTTGCTTGTGTCTAAATGGAATTCGGGTGTGTTTGGAAAAACTAACTCAGAAGCTAGCTTATGAAAACTTGTAAGCTTTAGAAGCCGGAAACTGAACAGTTACACGTTTATAGTCTAGTCGATTGAACTGAAAATCTTTAGTGAAATTAACTAGCTGATAAATATAAAATCATATAAAAGCAATAGGGTAAGCATAAATGTTTCTAAAATATAAAAAAGGGAAAAAAGTTCCAGTAAATTAGTAAGGATAGAAAAAGCTAATAACTTAAAAACTAAAATATTAGTAAAAGTAACATACAAAAATAAGTTAGAAACTAAAAAAATAAATTTGTATGATAAATATGCTAATTTTGGTCAAAATGTCAAACTACTCATAAGTTAGCCAAATCAACTTTTAAACTACTGGAATGACTTCTCAAATACAATCTTTGTCTACTGGAACATATATTGAAGTTTTAGGTACAAAACAGGGAATTCTAAGATTTTGTTTACTTGAGAAAAAACTGAGTTACGCGAACAACAGTTGCTCTTATTTGTTAACATGTTATAGATGAGATAGAAAATATTACATTATAACTCGGTATGTGAATCTTACTAGTTTGACGAGTTTAACTCAAGCTTATACGTTTGTATATACTCAGTTATATGTATGTTGCATCATTTAACGAAGTTGATTTATTATATATGGTCAAACTCATTAGTGTGCTCTTCAAAAAAAAAAAGAAACTCGTTAGTGCGTATTTGAATTTAATTATTTTTACAGATTATGTTAATAATCAATTATAGATACAATTCTTCATTTAGATTTGTTAAGTAAAAAGTTGTTTAAGACAGCTATATTTTCTAAAATAATAAGTTTTTATACTAAAATTAAAAATTATGAAATTATTTATAGTTGCTATTAGTTAGCTTTGTATTTAAATTTGTAAAAAAAATTATTTAAATTAATAAATTGTTGGGAATAAAATAAGAAACAAAAAATACCTAGAAAACAATCTATTAACTGTTTGGATTAGATAATGTTTTCATTTTATTATATGTTTATATAAAATAAATTGTTTATAATCTTGTTCTTTCGTGTTTGGTAATATCGATGAAAATTATATTATGATCTTAAATTATTCAAAACTCTTATTAAATATATATATCTAATCCAATTTTTATATTTTAATAAAAAAAATTAATAATATAAAAGACAAAATCAATTCTTATCACTTAAAAAAATTATTAGGTCATTTTGTTATCACATTATTTGACCTAATATTTAGATGACCTAATGTTTTTTTATGTGAGATGAATTTGTTTTGCTTACATTATTAATATTTTTAATTGAAGTATAAAAATTTAAAATATTGAATATATGATTTGAGTTTGCAACAACTATTACTTGATCAACTGACTTAGATTTTTTTTAGTATATTATGATTTGAGTTGGTTGGTCTAATTTGAGTAAATAGATTGTTTTTTTAATGAATCAAACATAAGTCAAGCCAAACATAAATTAGTTTCGGCTGGAATCATCAACTCACTTTCACCATTACTAATCAAAGGATTAATTGTTACTTGGACTTTTCAATTTTCATGCTTAAGTCAAATTGATAGATAAATTTAGTAAAATTGAATACTCCTTTGAGTAAAGGAGTCTTGGGATTTTGATTGGTGGTCCTATATAAAAAATCATTACATAGATGGAATATCGTGGGTAAAGAGTAGTTCAATAATTGTAGTCGGTGGTTGCTGTTTTAAGAGGTTATGTCTTAAAACTGTTTAGATAGTTTCCTGTTAGTTTTCTTGTGCTTTCTAATTTTTTTATTAAAGAGAGTTTGTTTGGTTGCTAGATATGTTGACCCGTGACAAATTGGTATTGGAAAATAATTGTTGCAGTGTGCTGGACAACACAAAAGAGTACATATGCAGGACCATTGTCACTGTTGTTGATCATCTTGGAAACGTTTCGACCAATCTTCATGGCCTTATTTCTCAGACAAATGAATTTTCTGAGGCTCAGTTACGAATCCAATGCCTACAACAAGTTAGTATTAATGCTTTACACAAACTAGTCCCAAATATATGGTGTTATCTGAAACTTGTTTTAAAATATCATCACACACTTCATTCTAATTTTCTTTTTAACCAAGACAATATCTAACTAAGTTTAATATTTGTTTCTTGATAGAGGCTTCTCTCGTGTGAACAATATGCTCGTAAATTGGCCCTCGCAAGATTGCAATGGACTGAGAATTCGCTTAGATTTCATTCGCGTTATTTATCAATAAGTAAAATATTTCCTTTTTTTTTTTTCTTTCCATACAGACTATAATTTTTGCCTATCAATCACATTCTGCCATTACTAATTTTCCACATATCTCATTCCTGTTTTTTTTTTTTTTCAATTTCTTTTATGATCAGTACCTCCCCTTGAGAGATCAAGCAGTAAAAAAGTAACAAGGTAACTCTCCATTCCTTCATAATCTAATAATTAATAAGGCGACAGTGACCTTACACATGCACACACAAATATTTATAATATTTTGACTCCCGTAATGTCATCATCCAAAATTGAATTCATGGATTATGTACACACAAATTTTTTTTAATAAATAATATTTTAAATTTATCAAAATTTTTGCAGAGTCTCTTCTATAATTCTAACATTCCAAAATGATAATATATGTCTAAATTTATTAACATTTACTCAACAGTCAAAACACACAAAATGCATGTTATTTTTAATATTAAATAATTTCATATAATTCCAAACTAACAATATTAACTTCATAAAGTTGTAAAAGTGTAGGATAAAATATATTTTTATTTCGTGTTTTATCTTAATTTTTATTTTTAATTCCTTATAAAAAAATGTATTATTTTTAATTCTTTATAAATTATTCTATGTTATTTTTAAGTCTTTAACATTAATTTTAATTATTAAGTAATGAGATGATAAATATAAATCATATATAAAAATAATCTGTTTAAGTTTTTTTTAGCTTTTAGTCTTTACAATTTTTTTAACAGTATTTATTATAGTTTTAGAAAATTTAGTGTTCAACATTTTATTTTTTTAACATATTTTATTATTTTAATTTGTCAAAAAAAAGTAACAGTTAAAAATAGTTAGAAATTTAAACAAAATTTCCAAGTTCACGTCATAAAGATTTAAATAAATGAAAAAAAAAAAGAACAAAAGGTTTGAATACTACAAAGATCCTAAACAAAATTGTAAGTATTAAAAGCAAAATTTGATATCTTTACAATGACAAAAAAAATATTTAAACTAAAAGATTAAGGTTTCCCTCTGTGCAATAATCATATGCTAGATATGCAAAACAACCATGAGTTTTTCCTTAACAAATTAATCTTGTGGGATAATTAATTTTTAACAACGTAATATGTTTGTGAGCATGCATTTTCTGATTATCGGTTTGAATATGGCACTTCATCTATGAAAATGAAATATATTTTAAATAATATTTCTGACCTTTTCTATTAATCTAATGAAGAAATTCTGAAAGTCAAGTTCCTTTAAAGTTAGAAGATAAACACGAACCGGAAACATACGAGGATTTGCCACTCTTTATGTACACCCATAAGCCTCCAGTTCAGAATTTGAAGCCAACCACCACAGCCACACTTAATGGGCACATCAATTTGGCCATGGGTAGGTAGCATATTACTAGGTTTGTGTAGTACTAAATTAAAGTTATCTTATTCTTCGGCAAAATTAATTTTCTTTTGGGTCGCACCTCTTAACATTTTTTTATTATCCATTAATATTTCCCTGTTTTAAACAACAGTGGCACCTGTTAAGGAAGGTTTGTCATTCTTAACAAAAGTTCCAAATCCTACATTCCATTTCCAAGTGAGTGCGTCCACCCATTAATTTAATCATTCTTTTGGGTCTTAGTCCTAGATTTCTCTCATTTGTGAATGTCTTTGTATATGTAGAGTTCCCAGAAGGTTGGACGCCACAGAAGATCCTTGTATGGTAGTGACGTCTTATGGCTCTTACGGCGTTCAAAACGAGCCCAATGAAAAAAAAACTAGAGAACCTATTCATTTGCAAATCTTAAGTATTCATTCCCTCTTCTATATATTTGGAACTTTAATGTTAATTCTATGAATATTTGTATTTCAGGCACTGTGATTATTATTGTTATTTTTTTGTTAAAGCAATTTAGGTGGGAAAGATCATCATGATATAATATAGCATATCTCACACTAAATAAATGCTCATTTTACTAAAAATTTCCGAAATGAAATAGCTTCAGAGACCAACTACCTAAAAACTGGGTCCCAAGTGCGACCAAAATGGAAATGAACAGAAAATCGAAGGATGGAGATTTCAGTGGTAATCTTAGACCAGAAGGACCATATATCACTCTTTTTACTTCTTTGAAGTGTAAGAAGAAAGAATCTGCAAGCAGTGCAGTGATGCCACATCTGCCTAATATTTGACTGACATGATGTACAAGCGATTGTCCTCAGCAACATAAAACCTCATATACTATTATATTCTGTTCCCTTTCCATGAAAGCTAGGAATAAGACTACACACGACCTTTTAATTTTAGTTCTTACATTGCATCTGCATTGTCATTATTTTTTCCTCTGTGCTTCAATCATATGTTATTTTTTAAATTAAAATGATGTTTAAGTTTTTTAAGTTTAAATTTACTTTTTTTTCAATGACTTGATGAACTTTTGGAAGACTTTCTTTGAAGTCACGAAAGAAAGAATATTTTTTTTTACGAAACACAAGTATTTATTAGGAATGACAATTCTATTCCAACTATGTAATTATTTTGGATGAGAAAGTTTTAGGGATGTCAAAATTCTACTTCTAAATATTTAATATAATTATACATTTAAGATTCAAATTAATATTATAATTAAACTAAAACAATTTTATAATCAATTGATACACATGCTTGGCAGTATAGAAAGAGAAGTTTAGGTTTACAGTTATAACAATTCAATTTCTATTAAGAAAGAGAACTAAACCGGAGATGCAATCTTTTATCAATCAAATAATATACGTTTGTGATACGTAGTCCAATTTCTTCTGGTTTAGTTGTTGCTTTCATTGCAGTCTTTTTATCCTTGTGTACCAAAAAAAACAAAGAAAGAGAACTGGCGAGGATTCAACTATATTTATGATAGGACGATATCGCAAAACGCAATGACAATTTCGAGGCTGCGTGCATTAAAAAAAAAGGAAAGAAAGAAGACATTGGGATAGCTTGCCAATTTTTATAAGAAGAATGATATTTAGACACTTTTGTATATAGAATACTCTATTAAAATTCATTATTATTAATATCATCTCATATTATTTATTATATTTATATTTTTCTTTTATTTCTTTCCAGGTGTTATATAGTGTTGGGATGTTCATTGATTTTTTTCCTTTTTAAAACGCACTTACAAGACGGGTGTAATATACAGATGAAGCTTTTTTTTTAGAAAAAGAAAAAAGAAAAAATACAGATGAAGTTGAAAGGTAAAATTTGGAATCAATTGGAGATAAAAACTTGAGAATTGAGATAGGGGGAAATTATGGTTGTGAAAGTTTTATTCATATGAAGTTTTAAGTCCTCACATCATTAAAACCTAAACCAGAAAACCATTTCAAATTAATTAATTAAATGACAAATATCATTCTCCCTCTTTATACTTTTTATAATTTATTTATTTATTTCTTAGAAGCTAAGACTCTTGGAGAAGGAAAACTGGGATAAAGAACGTTAGCAGGAATTGAACTCTACTATTCTCACTGGTCTCTTTCCAACTGAGTTACTAGCAAACCATAATTTATTAACTTTTTATTGATATATCTTTTAGATTTACTGAGCTTTTTATTAAGTTTCGTTCCAATTTTATTTTTATATTGAATTTAATTAAACAAGTCATCAAATTCGTACCCTACAAGCCGTATTAAGAAATATCAGTTAGTACTACTTTTGGTAATATTTAAGACAAAGGACTCCGGCCGGCAAATTGGAACGTGAACTACTACTTATGGTTGGCAGGTTTAGCTAAATGTTTTAAGTTAATGCTTACTCTGCAAAATGATACAATTATCTCCATTTAAGAAGTATGTTGAAGATATCCATTAAGGAAGTAATTTTTGTGCAAATACAGTATTTATCAATACAACTAATAAAAAATTTAGAATGTATTAAAATAACAATAGTTATTATATTAAAACCAGTGTTAAAATTATCTTAATAAGCACCGTACTCGTGAAAAATTACTCTTATCCAAGTATGCATAATTATATTTCAAAGCTTAATTCTCAAATGAAAATGTAACAAAATAAAATCTGAATTTTGATTTTCAATGTTAAATATAGGTGGGGTTAAGTGCCTTTAAGTTCAAACTAATTCAATACCGAAAAATTTGTTCGTTCAACCGGTAGAGGTATGAGGCAGTGAACAAAGAACATAAAGGATTTCTCTCTCCTCACAAGCAGGAAATGCCTCATCAAGGCTAACAAAAAAGCAGTGCAACCCCTGACAGAACAATTCCTATTGGCATTTTTTAACAAATAATTATTTTTCTTTTTTCAAGTTATTTTTTAAAAGAATTGAACAAACAAGCATTGAGATGCTGGCTCAACCCTTGCGTCATATTACGAAGGCAACAATCATTTACCAATATCATTCATAAACCAATTGAATCATCGTTAAGAGTGCTAATTTGATGTCACTGTCCAATCTCCTCACCCCACAATGAAAATTAAAATTTACCACGTCCTTTTCTGGTAATTCAATGAAAAAGTCTTTTATAGAAAGAAAAAGGGGAATACTAATGTTCTGAACTGAATTTTTGGCTTCACCAACTCGAGTGTAGTGCCAGTTTCCACTTTCCATTGAGTATGTAACTGACACACTTATGTTTCCTTGCACTATGCAACTTGTGTACGACCAAAACCATTATGTCTCATTTATTGCATTCACAATCTTCAAGCGATCCCAATAAACAAAGGAAGTAAGGAACTGTACTCCAACGTCCAACCTCTTCAGCTGACAACTCTCTGGGGTTTTGGAAAGTGAAAACTCATAGCTGATGCAAACACTTTAGTGATGTTATTATATCCATCACACACGTGTGTTACTCGCTTGAGTCTCTAGGAGTTGATTCCAGTGGTTGAATCTTCCACAAACCTTGTTGGTTCCTCACTCGCATACTAACATAACATTTTTCCATGTTTTCACGAGTTTCTTTCTCATCTGGGTTATGTTGTTCTGCTGATTCTGGCATCCATCTCTGTGCTTTACACGACATCGTTTTGGGATTGGTGCTAAGAATAAAGTGCTAAAAAAGGGTAAGTTTGCATGAAACCATGACTTCCTCCTGTGTGCTTCTAATGTTGCACTTTGCTTTCCATGAGGGCTTTATTTATTTTTCTTAAACATACAAAGGACGGGGAGTGTATGTGTATGTTTTTATCAAATCCGAGTGTGAAGAATAAGGAGTATATCTTTTGATGATCGAAAAAAGATGAAGGAGTCACAAAAAAATCGGCGGGGGGGTGGTTTGGAACATGTGTGTTTTTTACAGTCTGAAATCTTCAGCTGGCGTTACTTTTTTTCCCTCTTCAACTTTCGCAATTTCCATAGTTCTTATATAATTTCTGTGTTATATCCCTCATGATCGCAGTGGAGATTCACTCACAGATCAACTCTCTGTCTATAAATGGTTAGCTTAGTTAAACAAATTTAGTGTTCAATGTTAATTATCTAGACATGTTTTGTTTTCCTCTGTTGATGCTTTTTTATGTATCTTTTGGATGAGATTGTTAATGGAGACTGATTATGTAACTGTTTCAGTGGGACAAACAAGTATTATTTTTTCTGCTGTAGAACTGAGATTCTAGGCGGCTAGAGCATGTAAGTATGATAAAAATTTATTAAGAATCGGTACGTCTTTTAGAATATAAGCAACTTCTCAGTTTGTTGATGAAAACTTATGTGACAGAATATCGCCAGCATTCAGTCATGTATAGATCATTTCTGAGATGTGATGATCCGAAAGGAGTTGTAGAATGTGGGACAATCAGGAAATACAGGATTCGTTCTCACAATGTGAAGGACAAGAAAAGTGAAAACTTGGAGCTATCCTTAGTGAACAAAAGATACAAAGAGAAGAAGGTCTCAAAAGGATGCGATGGAAATCTTAGTGGTTTATCGTCTTTGCAGCTCACACATATTTCCGGAGGAGATCAAAGTTTAAACAACGTGCCATGGTCTAGGGATATTACGTGCGATGGAAAGTCTGAAGATATTGCAAAAGGTATTTTAAAAGGTGCTCTTGATCTGCAAGATTCCCTAATTATGCTTCGCAAGTTGCAAGAGGAGGAGGCTTCACAACATACAGCTCCTCTTGGGAGAAAACAGAATAAGAAACTTGAAAGAGACAGAACTGATGCAAAGATGATTGGTAGAATGCAGCCATTTGGGGAACAAAGTGATCCAAAGGGGTTTCAAAGACCACAGCCTTCTCTTGGTGGTTCTTCAAGTAATTGCAAAGAGGAACTTAAGAAGGTGATTAAGGAGAGTTTGGTTAGGCAATATATGTTTCCAAAGGCCACTGAAAGATTGGATTCAGGTTCAGAAACTTTTTCTACAAGCACAAACCAATATTTTGGGGTCAGGACCAACCGCCTTTCTGATCCTTCTTTCTCAGCAATAGCTTCAAAGATGGAAAGAGGACCTAGCCTAGTTTTCAAGCTGATGGGTTTAGAAGAAGCCCCCTCAAAGTCATTTCCAGATGTTAAGCAGAAACTGTTGGATGGTGAGATAGATATGTCAAAGGTAAGAAAGAATGATTCTATAGCTGAGAAGGTTAATCCAGAACAAAAGGCCCTGAGGGAAACTCTTGACACCATGCATTTCGAACGCATTTTAAAGGAGAGTTTTGTCAAAGAGCCTAAGCTACATGTGCATCATTTCAATGATACCAGTTCCAAGCAGTTAGGTGATTTATCTCACATTGCGCTTATGAAACCTCAATGTACTCTTTACCAGGAATCAGTAAATAGAACCTATAAGCCAGATCCTCCAAAAGAGTTTCCCATAAAGAAACTGAAACTAGAAATAGCCTCTTCCAAAACTATCAAACATAGAAAAGGTTCCAGTTCCACCAACATGGAAAAAAGTATATGCAAAAGGGTTAACAAAGAGGAAGGACCTAAATTTCTCGAAGAGGTTGTGAAACTGGATGCAAAAGGAATCAATCCCGTTGAAGAATCATCAAGTAAGGTAAAGATGTATTGTCACATTGGTCACACATCACAGGTAAATGAGACAACAGATAAAAAATGGAAGGCACGGACCATTAGTAGAAAACAGCCAGAAAAGGATATCTCACAACCTATAATTGTGACAAGACCTCAATATCAACGAGGAATCCCCTCCACAAAATTGATTAAGCTAAAAAGTAGGTCCAGAATTGACAAGAATGAGATTTCCTGCCTAAAGAGCACAGGTTCAAACAACATCTCCATCTCTAAAATAGTTTCACAAGAAACTAATAATTCCGAGGACATTGATATTGAGATTAAAAAAATTGATTCTGTGGTAGATTCCTTAACAGGTAGAAAGAATCAGATGAAGAACCAAAGCCCAGTTGCTAAGCCTGAACCAGCCAAACTAACTGTAAGCTTATTTTTTACTGTTTATATATATATACATATGTATATTTTATCCCTATAGGAATCTAAACGTGGAAACTAGTTTTGGATTGTAAAATCACTTACGAATGAATGAAGCAATACCTTCAACCTGAGTCTAAATTGACAATTCTTCTGCGCAGGTTGAACAAATCAGGCAGGGAGAAGAGAAGAAAAATTACTCTGAGATTAGTGCCCTAGAAGATGAACTCTTGATGGTGTGTGAAGCCGATGCCTACATAAATAAGATTGGAGGTAAGCTTCTCAAGTTATCACCACTGACACAAAATGAAACTCAAAATGCAATAGTTGTGCTCCTTTGCATTTATCATTCTCAAAGATATGAAAGTAGCATGCCTACTTAATTTGTTGAACAAAATCAAAATAAGTTACTATAATTTCTGATGTCTGATGCAGACAAAAATTGTACTGCTGCCCTCCATTTGTGCTGGGGCATTTTTTCCTCGGTCTAGTAGCCTTAGCCGCTCTTGTATATCAAAATAATTATTTGAAGTTCCATAGCTCAGCGAAGAAATTGTGTCCAAAAAAGGGCATTACTTCATCTACTGCTTGCTTGGATCATTAATATTTCTAACCTAGAAAGTGTCATCCAAAATAATGTTATTCCATTATGAAAATTTAATTTAGTCATAGCTTTATATTGTTTTTCTCATGACATTACACCTAGGAACACATTGGAAGCTTCTTGATCACATGAATTGCATTTTGTTTTGCCTTCATGTAACTTATTTCTCTCATTTTGATATAAAAGGAAAATGCAAGCAGAGGAAGAGTTCTTCTGGCGATGACATTATTATGCTGCTCAAGTCTGAACATGAAAATGATGCTATCACTGCTTATAGCATTAATGCTGACAAAGAGGGGACTGAGCTGAAACATTTTCTCTTAACCAGTTCATCATTCATTGGACATGCAAAGAAGCTCTTCAATCTTGATGTGAATTGTCCCAACATCCTACAAAAGAATGAAACTATTTACAGCATGGCCAATCTCAGGCTTTATTTGGATTGCGCATATGAACTCACTGAGCGTAAAAGCCTTCAAGAGTCACAGGTAGTTCGCTCTTTCTTGCTAGCATGTGGGAGGAACTCAAGATTACACATCTCCTTAGGCAGGTTGGTTGAAGAAATCTGTAATGGCATGGAGAATCTGAAATTTTACAAAGAAGATTCTGGGGAGGAAGTTTTTGCTGGCAATGATGTCTTTGCAATGATGGAGAAAGACATGAAGTGCAATGGAGAGATAAACAGTATGTGGGAGAAGGGTTGGAGGCGTGGATTTTCTGCAGACGAGGCTGAACTAGTTGTCAATAAAATGGAGAGCATGCTTGTTAGTGGATTAATTGAGGAGGTTATTATAAATTTATGATTACGCAACATTTCAGTATCTTCATCAGTTCAACTTGTGGATAATAAGGACTGACTTTAGTTGAGAGTTGAAACAGTTGGCGTAGTTGCCTAGTTTTGGAATGAAAAATTAGTAATCTATAAAATATTAAATCACAAATACTCCATCTACCATTAGGATTCGAGACATTTTAATATGATAACGCCTCATGTGACATGTGTTTGACATTCTATCAACCGCCTAATTAAAAAAGTTATTTTTTAGTGGTTCGGCAGATCGAACCAAACTTTCATTTAAATGTATTTTTTTTCATCTATAATTTCATTCAGACTGTTCAAATTCTCACTACTTAATTGATTCCATATATTTTTTAATGTACACTTTAAAACACTAAATAATATACAGAATATGTAATTTGTTTAGGTCCATAATATATAACTTCTTTCTGATCACACTAAGCATTCTACGAAAGCTCAGCCCTCTCTACACTTTATAAACATAAATTTTTCAGCTGATTAACTCTATTTTTCACTTGAGTTTTACACTGTCTGAATGTACAATTTTTTTTTCTTTCAATGATCGCACTAAAACTAAAATCTATGACTTTGTATATATTATTAAAATCTTTCATCACCAAACAGATCCTAATGGGTTTTTGAACTTACACTTTAAAATGCATTTATCATAGTGGGTTCAGCAGTTCACCTCATGGATAAGGACTGACTACACAAGAGTTGAAATTTAAAAACAGTTGGCATAGTTACCCAGTTTTGGTATGAACAGTTTAAGGAGAGTAATCTATAGATAACAAATACTCCTACCATTGGCGTTGGACACATTTTTAACACGATGACACCATGTGTGATATGTAATGTGTTGGACATTCTATCAAGTGGCTAAGTAAAAAATTATTGTTTAGTGGTTCCTGGTTCGTACACCTGAACCAAACTTTCATTTGAATGTCTTAACTAAAAAAACACCAAATAATATACAAAATACTTAATTTGTTTCGGCCATAATATTTAACTTCTTTCAGATTTCATTAAACATTCTACTAAAGTTCAGCCCTCTACATAGAAACTCAATTTTTAGTTAAGTTAAAACAGGTTACACTGTGATTTGCGAGCTTAACAATTTTTCGTTATATCTTTTGTTAAACGAAATTAACTAGAATGCACTACTGGTGTTTTATACTATTACTCAATAATATATGATTATGTAAAGTTGTTAACTTTTATAATTTTATTTTAAAAGTTATACTTTCAATTAGTTGATCATATAAAATAATTTATATTAATAATGCATAAAAATTAAATTTTAATAAGCATGTATTTGATAATGTTATATATATGTATATTTAGAAAAAGAGTGATTAATTATTTTAAATTTATTTTTTATAAATAGACACTTTAATCTTTATTTTATTTTATTTTATTTAATCCTTAAACATTATCTTGTTTGCAAATAAATACCTTATATTTTAATTTTATTTGAATCTATCCTTAAATTGTATATTTTTATACATAAACACCTTAATTTTATTTTTATCTTGAAATTTGACCTTTTTTAAAAATAATTTTATATTAAATTGAGATTAAACTATTGACAGAGAAGAAATATCAATAATTTATTTATTTTGAATCTCATTCATTTGTTAATTTTATTTTTATAAATATTTTTTTCAAACATTAAGAATCTAATATAACTTAGAACAAAAAATCAAAAAATACTTTTTAATTGTTTTTATTATTTATTTTTAAATTCATATTTTAATACTTAAAAAATAAATTGTAACAAAAAAAATAATGAACGATTGACATTTAAAATAAGTAATTAACTCTAATTTGATAAAAATAATTATTTATAAAAAATAAACTTTAAAAATAAATTAGAATGTAATTAAAGTTTGAGATGTCTGTTTGTAAAATCAATAAAGTTTATGGATTAATTGAAACAAAATTAAAATTTATAAAATTTATTTACAAATAAAATAAAATTTAAAAATCAATTAACACAATTAAAATTTAAAATATTTATTTATAAAAAAAATAAAATTTAGGAGGATAAATATTTTTCCTATATTTTTTTAAGAGTTTAATTTCTTTATACTTTGGATATTAAATTTTTCATATTGTGAATTAATAATAAATCCTATTATGTATAATTTAAAAAAAAAAAAAACAAAACAAAACCACATCCCTCCAAAACCTCGGCTACTCCCTCAATCCCTCCAATCATTCCAGTTTTATGTCCTCACTTGAAGTAATATTGATTCTACCTGAGACTCTGCAAAGATTCGCGAAGATCTCAATCTCAACTGCGTGGGAACCCAAGTTATAGGGCTTTCTGAAAGAAAGGAAAATAAATTACAAGCACCATGTTGTTTCATTCGAGGGCCAAGTTAGAGAAGCATAAGTGCAACAAGAAATAGCACTAATTGGCCCCCTATGAGGTCCTCCAAGTCCTTCGCAAAGTGCATTTTAATTCCCTAACAATGATGCTTTGTTTTGAGTTTAATTCGTCCTCCAAAGTTTTCAATTGATTTTTTATTGTGCAAAAAATAAAGATAGTTAGAGGTGGGAGAGGAGTTGCAACAAGCGAGAAGATGTTTAAGCTTGACATACAATTTGGACAAGGCTAGAGAGATCTTTCTTTCTAGTACATTGGATTGTCACTCAATACATATCGTTAAACATGTCACTTTTTTAAACAAAAGTAATCAATAAGGATAAATTTTTAAACATTTAAAAAGGCTAAAAATTAAAACTTAAAAAAATTTACAAAAACTAAAGTTTAAAATACGCTAAAAAATTATATATACATCATTTAACTATTATACACACTTGTTATTATAAATAAAAGAACACATCCCACTTGCAAACGTAATCATATTTTTGTCACCGAGAAGAAATGAATATTCATATATTGGGAAAAAGAAGGAGAAACGAATAAAGTTCAAACACTTAATTTTATTATCATCTTTTACATAAAGCAGAGACAGCATCTTAATTATAGTTTGATTGATACAGATATTCACATAGGAGAATCCAGAGTCGTCGAAAAGTTCCATTTGAGAGACAAGATGATGGAGACACTTCAACGGCCATCCATCCATAGCTCTTCCATGCTGTAACATCTAAAATATTCTGCTCATGCATGGAAGCAAAATCAGATCAAGAGGGATCAATTTAAAACTATCTTGCATATGGACGCTTCTCTAATAACCAAAACCCTCTATTCTATCCCAGATTGTACATAAATCAAGAAGAAGTTCCCTTAAAGATAAGAAAATTAAGAGTCTCCAGAGCAAAATAGATGAAAGTTCCTGATGAATGGGTGAAATAGCACCCAAAATTGGATCCCACCACACATTGCCACCCATTCCCATACACACTATCAAATTCCTGAAAAAATAAACACCACAGCCACATCATAATCAAGAGAAAATAACACACAAACACCCAAAAAAAAATAAAAATAGCCAAATTAACATTAAAAGCATACCCAATTATGAAAAATAAATGAAAGAAGGAGAGAAGTAAGGCACCTTCTTGATATGGGCAGCAATAGAGATGCAATCATAAACATCGTAGAGATCAAGGGCCTGAGAAGCAGAGGCCATGGCATGGATCTGCATCTTGGGCGACATGTCTGTTTCTTTCACAATAGCTTTTCCTTCCAACATCCTTAAGAGAAGTGATTGTGATTCTCCCTATATGTGTTACAAGGTTTTGATAGTGTAAGAATCTGTTTATCTACGGCTTAGATTCTAGCATCCAAAAAATGAAGAAGCTCAGCCCCACCCAGTTCCAAACCCTGTGCTGGTTCCAACAATGATGCATTGGTAATTTGAATGATCTTATTATCGATAGGGTGGCACTACTTTAAGAGATACACGTAACCTGACCTGACCTTTATGTTCAGCTATCTTGTCTCTATCTGCTTCTTTCTGTCTAATCTCTTTTTCTCAGTCCAGTCATTCATCAAGTTACAAACCAATGTCAGTGATTGCATTTTTTTTGTTCTTCAAACTAATTCACTTGTTTTGGAATACTATACTATACTAATATTGTATTTGGTCTCGCGTTGAAAACACGTCACCCGGTAAAAAAAAAAATGAAAATGTGAGAACTGTTACTTCGCTGTTCAAGTGAAAATTTGACTCCATTTTTCAAAAATTGATGCGGAATCAAATATACTAAAATTGCTTTATAAAATTAATATTCGTATAACAATATTTTTTAATTATTTAATAGTGTAAAAAAAAATTAGACTAACACTGTATAAAATCTTTTTTTACAATGGTTAAAAAGTTATTAAGAAACATGATTTATTAAAAACACGCTTTTTAAT
>JAMLFT010003448.1:0-22065 GCA_026544285.1 Pachyrhizus erosus | reverse complement strand
TAAAAATTATAATTTTAACAAAATAAGAAAGTAAAATTATATTTAAACTTACAATTTTTTTATTACATGTAATAACTTCATGAACAAACGGGGGCCCTTCTTGAGAATTTTCAAGGAAACCCCACCTCAATAAATGTCCACGAGTGAGTAATAATTCAAAGACAGGTACTGAGCACTGAGCTACATAACTTGGGCAAGGTTCACAGAGGGCAATACAAACAAAACAAATTGTACAATACAATCATAAAAATGAGGGCAAAAAAAAAAAAGAATTGATAGGCCAACCTTAACATTGTAGATTCGCTGATTTAGCTTAGGGGTTGGAAAGTGACAACCAACTGAACAACTCAAAGGTCCTGATCAGCCGAGGAGCCGTTCATAATTACAAAAACTTTTTTTATTATTTGGTACAAAATTTAGGTACATGACATAATGAATATGAATTCCCTATTTTAACGTATTTATGCACTCATCAATTGATTTTGTTAGACGATTTAGCTATATCTGTATTTTTACTCAATTTTAGTCTCTTTTTTCTTTGTTTTTCGTTAACTATGTACTTCTAGATTTTCTGGTCAAGCTTTCGGTTAATTTCATATCCTAATTATGCTCTTAATGTCTTTCATTGATTAATCATTATTCAATTCATATTTTAGCTTTATGTTGCAATGGAAATGGATTGTGAAGCTAGGTATGAATTTTAAGAACCGTGTGTTTAAGTTGTTAAGGGATAGAATTTTATTCACTTCAAAATTAATCAAAAGATCAAAAAATTAAATCTAAAGAAATAAAAATAATCAAATATCAAGAGAAAAAAAAAATGATACAAGAGTTAAAACAATTTGAGTCAGAAGACATTATCAAGTACCATGAGAATTACGATAAATGTTAGTTGATCTCCAACAATTTAGCATGTATGTATATTAGATTTTTTATTATTATTCTTATGTGCAAACATCTATATATATAATTTTTTTTTTATTGAAACACATAACATGAATACCTTGTAACACTAAACATGCTTTACACATCAAACAACTGTTAGTTCAACAAATCACATGTATGTTCTATACCAAACTTACACATAGGTCTTTACATTTCTACTAGTTTACTGTATTTTTTATTTACATTCTAACCTTTTACATTTCAAGTTATTTTATTTTTAGTTCGTCTCTTTGTAGGGTCTTCTTTTATTTCAACTTTACTTGCTTATCAAACTACATTCAAATTATTTAATTGCTTTTCAATTTTAATTCTGCATTATTAAATATAATTAAATGTATGATCAAATTAATGTCAATAATAAATTTTATATGAAATAGTATATAATATAGAAAATCAATTATTACTAAATAAGTTAAAATGATTAGTTTATTTTTTATAATGATATTTTTTAAGTAAATTAATAAATTAATTTCAAACAAACAATAAAATAAAACTGTTTTTAAAATATAAAGAAAATATAATTTGAGTCATATTCTCAAAATTAATTCATTTTCATAAAAAAAAAATCTAGATGTAAAATGTTATCATTCAACTTTAACACTATTAACGTTATTAATCTGACTAGAATTAGGTTCAGTTTTTTGAATAAAAAAAATTAAAAGGGAAAGTCTCGCTTAAAATTTCAACCAGAGTCAGCCACGAAAAATTATAAATATTTTCTATTTGTAAAATTAAAAAGAGAAAAAATTATTTTATTTGGCGTTAACTGGTTTTCGGATTAAAAGAACCAGATATTTAATAATATAAACCAAAAGCTGTAAGTAAATTCAGTGAATAATGTTATATAAAATTACAACCAATCATACATAGAAAAATTTATCTGAAAACAGTGTCATACAGTGAAAGAATGATAATTTGCTTTATTATCTGATAAGCGCAGTCAATATTGTCAGCAATAGCTCCTTGATTGTAATTTTAACTTTGTAAGTCATGATTATTTGATTGTAGTTAACTATAGTCTTGAGTTAATAATTTATCATTATCACAATTCATACCATAATTACTCATATGTCAGGAACTTAAAAGCTAAAACCTCCTAAAATTAAAGAAAAGAATATCATATTTTTTTATTTACATATCCACTGAAACAAAATTACAACCTAAAATATTATACATTCTAGCTTAATCTTCCACTTCGATCATAATGAGTTAAAAAATATCGCACGTTAAAAGGTGTATCAAGTAATACGTCATTAACACCTTTTCTATTGAACACTGTCCCTCATATTCTTTGTGAGCACTTTTAGAAAGGATGAATTAAGACCTTAAATAATGTTACAAAATATATAAATCAAAATCTTCGATTGAATTGGACAAATTATGACTTAATATATTTTTATTTAAATATCATTCGGTTCTACTAAAATTATAATTTTATAAATTCAATTCTGGATGATATAATCTCTGGATGATAAGTTATATTGTATAAAATAAGTTCAGCATGTGTAATTATTAGTTTAATCAATTTTTAATATTCACACCTTACTAATTTCAATTATTTCATTGAAAAATTAATATTTTTTTTGTCACAAAACAATTTAATTACTACTCAAAGTTTCAACAAATCTTATATTAATATTAATAATGTAAATAAAATAAAATTTTTAGCAATGAAATATATAATAATAAAATAAAAATATAATTTTATTAGTATGTAAATGTTATTAGTGCAAATATAAAATTGTTTTAGGAGGTAAGTTAGATTAAAATTTTTAAGAGAAAAATTGTTTCATCTTCTAAATTTTTTTTTTATAAAAAATATTTTATACGATAAAAATAGTGAGGTGTCACCTCATCTAACCTGTTTGGATAAATAAACTAGTTAAGATTTTTTATTAAGTAATTATTATGTAATTACTTATGTATAAATTATTTTTATAATAAAAAATAGAGTTAAATTATTTTTATGTAAATTATAAGTTATTTTCATAAACTATCTTCAAGAATTTATTGAAATAAGTTAAAAATAACTTATGAACACATGATAAATTATTTTCATATGTTGTGTCAAATACTTACACAAATAATTTTTTTTAAGATAATTTCAAGTAAATTGTAATAAACCTTTTCAAACAAGACATAATATACCACATAAAGCACTTTTGTTAAGTTAGATAGAACTCTAATAATAACACAATTATTATATTTTCTGTCTAAGTAAATTAATACAACAACAATAACAATAAAATTTTTATCCTATTAAATAAGGTTCACAATATAAATCACACAACTTGAGTATAGTACCATTTTTTTATCTCCTTTTTATCTTTTAGATAATATTGAAAATCATATAATTTATTTTTCTCATTAATGCTTCTATTGGCATTCTTTACATATATTCAAACTATTTTAATTAATTTTTTATAATATTTCTCTCAATCAAATTGATACCAATATCTTATTATATAAACTCATCTCTTATTCAATCTTGTAACCACATATTTATTTTAATATTTTCATTTTGACTACTTTTATTTATTTATTTATTTGTTGTTTCTTTAAAGTACAATGTTCATTCCCATAAACATAAGTTTAGGAAATGATTTTATAATTTTTGAAAACCAAATTGTGGTAAGTAATTTTTTTAAAGACAAATATAAAGAAATAGCAAAACAGATAAATAAAATATGATAGATCAACGGAATACAAAATAACTTAAACCCCATTAATAAGCGATGAAAAGCAAAAAGTTGAATGAGTAAATAAATGTCTTTGTTAAATAAAATAACAGTCTCTGATTCGATCTCTGGTCATTCTCAAAAATATAGAGTTGATATGTATGGAGCACTATAAATTGGCATGATTCTAAGGCAGAGATGATTGAGACCCATATTTGACTTGCTTTCTACTTTTGTTGAGCAAAAGACAGATGATTAAGACTGTGTCTCACCTCAATTTGACACTCAGTGACTCAGTGTTGGAATCGCTACAAAAGTGCTAAAGGAACCATTCCTTCCACTCATTTCATACACATCTATACTTGTCGGGCCTCTCACTTTATATTAAATTCAATTACTACTACCACCATTATCATAATAGGCATGCCATTTTTAAAATTAACATTAAAATTTATTTATGATATAAAGCAACATTATTAGATCAAATATATCATACTAATTACTTCCAGGGTTACACTTTTGCGAATACCACACATTTATACATAAATTTAATATAAGCTTTACCATAAAATGTTGTATATGAAGCTTTGTATTATTTCCTAGAATGGTCCAAGAATTATTGTTTTATTCTAATGGCTATTGGCGATAAACTTGCTACGTCCCCATTACTATCTGTGTGATTTCCTTATAAAGAGAATCGGACAGTCAACTATATGAAGATCAAATCTGTCGAAAATTGCCAAGTACACATGACACAGACTCACCAAAAAATAAAAAACATGTCACATCATAAATGAGCAAAACCTTCAATCAATCAATGCCACTAATTTTGTTATTTTTTTAATTTCTCAGGCATTGACCAAGTCATCAAGTATAAAATTACGTCACTATTTCCTAAAAAACTTAAAATATTTACTTATTTTATTAAAAATTAAACAAACAATAAACAGTTTTTTTCGTTGATGTGCTAAAAATGATTGATTGGTCTCAAGTGTTAATATAGTTAATTTTTTTTTTCTTTTACTAAAACGCTCTTGCGCACCTTTTTATAAAAACATTCGATGTTTTTAATTTAGCAAATAAGAAGATGAATTAAGAGTATGTTGTAAAGTATTTTAACGATTTATTTTATTTTACACATTTGGTGTATATATTAAAGAAATAAAAATATATTTTTAATTACAAATATATTTATTATATTAATAATATAAGTTTTATTTTATACTTATTTTTAAAATAATAAAATAATAAAGATATTTTAAATAAACTTATTTCAAAGTACTTTTAGAAAATAAACAAATAAAAAAAGATACATTTATATATAAATTAAAATTAATTTATATATAAGTTAAAATTATCTTTTAAAAATTATATGAAATATCTTCTACTAATTAATTGATACATAAATTAATTTTAACTTATAAATATATTTATTATATTCCATCTTAATTTTTACGTGGCTGTATCAATGGGAAGGTGTAAGCCTATTTTGGTTGATCAATGTCTGTCCAAGTTCATCAAATTATCATAGACTCAGTCGAATCAAGTATATTCCCACTTCACTTTCTTAAGAATCTAAAAATATCCATGATACCAAACACCACCTTATGATTAAAACTCTATAAAATATTTAATTACTCCCTTCTCTCAGTTCCCTGTGTTTACAACAAGACTTTTAAACACAGGTCAGAAAATCAAATGTCAGAATTTGTGGCAAAAATCCCAGAGGCGTTTATTTGTTGATTACGTACTATTAAGGAAATATGTAGCATTTGGACACCTAGTTTTTAGTTTGTCAGCCCAAGGGCCAGCAATGATATGAGGTTTGGGACCAAATTTTTGCTGGTCCAAGACAAAGGAGCCAAGATTTGATAGCCAAGTCCATGAGAGTATACTGGGATTGAAGAATATTTATTGACAGATTTTAGCTCTTCTCTTTTGTAAAAAAAAAAAAAGTCCTCTTTCTTTGCCTTCGATTTTATTTTCCAATCATTGTTTCAATCATCACCTGCTAATTATCCATCATCTAGACCTGAACATAGGAGACAAAAACTAATTTATGTTTTGTATCTTGTATCGGATATACAACAAAAATTATTTCCATTCTGTATCTGATACAAATTACATAACTGAACCTAGTTTCGATTGTGCATCTAATACAACTATACAAATTTTTTTAAGCAGTATGAAAAACAAAAGTGCAGGTACGAATAGCAACTGCCCTCTAGATTCATCGTCTAGTTACCTAAAGAATCCAAGAGGGGGGAATTGATTCTTTAGGTTTAAAAAATAAAATAATAGAAAATAAAAAAGTTCAACACAAATACAATAATAACAATATGAACGCAATAGCATAATAGAAAATAAGAGAAGAGATGTGTAGACTCCATTTATTATGATTTAGTCCGAGTAACTACTTGAGACTTGTTTCATTTGACATCAAATATTTAGTTACAGGTTACAATGGCTCCAACAAACCTTTCTCTACCTTAGCCAAATGTTATTAGTAGAGTTGAAAAAGGAGTAAGTCTATCTGCAAAATTTGCAAATTACAAAATCTGTTGCGTAAAACTTGTAATTTTAATGGATTTTATCTTAACGAACTCGCAACCGCATTTCAGGCTAAACCGGCCAGCCCACATCCAAAAATATAAAATAAAATAAAAAAATAGATTTTAAAAATCTAAAATTTAACCCATTTTTAATTTAAAATAAAATTAAAATATCTTTACTTAATCAATACTAAATTAAAATATTATATCACTATCACCAATTATATAAAAAATACTTAATTTTTTTTTTTTTTTTTTTTTACTAAACACACATACATTTAATCATATATTTTTTTAAAATTCGGTGTAAAATGCTCACAGAGACTCTAGGTAAGTTCATTAAATTTGTAAGCTAAACAAATCAAGTTAAAAAATTTTCAATTTATACAATATAAAAATAAAATAAAATTCATATACCATGTAGACTGCAGCTAAACGAATAACCCGCAAGCCTAAATTCATTTGTCTAATTCTAGTTATTAATTCTCTCTTATGAATAACTCAAGATCTCCCTCTATCTCCACTCAAAATAGACAAATATTGTTAAAAATAAAGTTCGTATAATGCCACCAGTATTTTCCTTCTTTTTCACTAAAAAAAGGAATTTTTTTATTTTTCAATTCTCTGAAATAAATTTGCAAAATTAAATCTCTCAATAAATATGTACAAAGACCGAATGTTCCAAGATGAAACTTTCTCGTACAATTTTCTCCAAATCACTTTTACTCATCAAAATTCTACTTGTATCCTATGTGTTGCATTGACTTTTACTAGTAGTTGAAGTGATATTGGGGAGTTTATGAATGTCTAGCTCATAAAATAAGTATACATCAAAGTATATAAATTTTTAGTTCGATTTGTAATATTTGTTAATTTGCTCAATAGGTGCTATTATATCTGCTAGTCTATACTATTTTTCCATAATGTGATATTTGTGACACATTTTGATAATTGGACAGCAAATTTTTTCCAATAAAATCGATAGTTCTATTTGTAATAATTGTTAATTAGCTCAGAGTATATAATTGTTAGTCCACCAATTTTTTCCTTAAATGGATGGAAAATAGGAAAAGTTAAGAAAATTTATCGAAATGACATTTTTTTAACAAGAAAAAATTGATTAACCACTTCCACTTTTCGCTGTCATCAGAGATAAATGCACGCATAAAATCACCCAACCCAACCATTCAGAAATGCCCCAAATAACGCTGTGCATACATACTATCGACCATGATGATGTTTCATCAGCATATAGAAATTTACCCCAAAATCATGCTTAATACTATCTCAGATATCATAATCTTCTTGAGAATTACACACCCAACATTGTTATTAAAAGATTAAGAACATAACTTAGAGTCGGATATCAAACTAAAATGTCCAATGCAAATTTTCGTTTAAAGCTAGAGCTTAGCAAAATTTCATCCAATTCAATGTTTAATTAGACATAAATACCACAAGCAAGTAGGAGAAACAAGGACCCAAAACCCTGCCAAAAAGACAGACACATAAGCATAAGTTTACCATATCATACCAGTTTCATGTCAAAAAATTGTTAATTAATGGAAACACAAAATGCATACCAAGAAAACCGATGCCACTGCTCCAGTTGTCAGCTCCTGAACAAGTGAACGACTTTTCCTAGAAGAGGTTGCTTCATAACTGCAAATAATACATCCATTTATTCAATGTATAAAGACGGATATAGATACAATAATAGCAGTTATTGTGACATGAACATTCATAGATCATCAAACTTGACCTAACAAGAGAAAGGGAAACCCTTGGTATCCTTTTAAGTTTCGATACATCATTAAACATAAAGACAAAGTCCAAACCAAATACACACCTACAACTTCAGTTATCACTAATAGGTAACAAAATTAGTAATACCTACAACCTATCACTAATACATCACAAAATCAATAATAACATTCAGCTCCAGGGTCAGATTTCACATATAAAAGCCCGCCTAAACTACAAAAGTTCTTTGTTTGACAACAATCACCTTTGTCTTATGAGATTACACAAAGCCAGATAACAGAGGACGATAAATCCACCCACGACATGACAACTATGGATATATGTCTGACCCTGGTATGACATGGATACGTAACTATTTTGAAGTCCCTATGCTTCCTTGCGCATTAGATGGTTACCAACATATGGGCAAAAGGGGCCAATTCAGTTGAATGGACGCACATGAACACACCCTAAAGTTGAAGACATTTTTCCTTGAAATGTAAAAATCACAGCACCCTGAACAGGATAGCTACAGTATTACCCTCGGAATAGAAGAACGTTCTTCTGCAAGCACTCTTGTCCAAGGTCTAAAAGAGAAAAGTCCATAATCATGATTTCAGCTGCAACATTGAAGTTCTTGGGGTCTCCAGGATAGCAATTGCGGCCACATCGGCCACATTTGTATGCAATATCAACAAATTTAACACCTTGCTATTGTCCAAACTTGATGAACTACACCCCACACTAAATTTACTCCAAGAATAGCAACATCTCTCACTCAAGCAGCCGATAGATTAAAGATTGCTCCTTTTTTGGTACTCACCAGCAAGAAAAATCAGCAGTGACAAACATTTTGCATAAAACTTCCCCTCCGTTGACTTCGTATTCAGACCAATGTATCAACAAAATGTTCCAGTAACCTCCACAAATACCGATAAATCAAATCCAGCGCTCTTAATTTCAGTGAAATTCATAAAATTGATAAACCCAGTCAAACCCTTAAAAAATTTGCAAGCTTATTGATACATGAAAATCGAAATCGAAATTGAAATATAAATCGTGTGTAGATGTGGAATAAAAAAGGAGGAGGAGATCGAGAAAGGACTTACATGAAGAAAGAGGCGGTTAAGACGAGGCCGATGGCGAGAGTGAAGACGGAGAGTGTAGGGTACCATGAATCGGGGACGGGACTCGTTATTGGTTTTGGAGCCTTCCAAAAAAAAAAAAAAAAAAAAAAATTCAGAAAATTGAAATCGAAATGCAGCGAAATGAAATTGAATTACCATCACAGAATGCAGAGATTGCAGCAGTGGATCTTGCACGTTCCAAATTTCGACTGCAAACCCCTCTTTTGCTTGCTGACTCTACTCTATATTTCAACGTCAGCAGCGGCTTTCAGATCGCCTCATCTTACTTACACTTGCATTAAGCCCAACTTTCAAGGCCCAAACACTCTTTGCAAATTGTTGTAAACTTTTTTCTTTGTGTAAGATCTACTTCTTCCCTTAAAAACAACGTCTCTTATTTTTGCAATGAGAGACAAAAATAAATGAGTAAAATGGATTTTTTATTACTGTACTTTCGATTAAATTTCATTTTAATCTTTATACTTTTAAATCAATTATTTTCATCCTTAAACCTTGAAAAATATGTGAATTTAATTTTTTAATAATACTAACATTATTAAAGGGAAGAATTAAATTTAGATTGTTTTCAAAGTTTGAAGGTTAAAATAGTTAATTTGAAAATATACGGACTGAAATCAAATTTAAAAGTACAACCCAAAATAAATCAATTTACTCTTTAGGAATTAAAAGAAAATATTGATCTAATTGTAGGGATTACAAATATTTTTTAAATTTTTTTAATTCATTTTTATTTTCTTATAATTTTATCTAATATTATCAAAATCTAGACCACATATATTTTTCATTGATCAATTATCGGTTGATTTTTTTTAAAAAAAAAATTAAACTTAATTAATATTTTTATTTTTTTATCTAGACCACATATATTTTTTATTGAAGACAATTTTATTTGAATTGGTAACATCACTATAACTAAACTATTCTAATTAAATGTGATGAATTCAAATTTAATTCTATCCTAACCTTCAATGAATCTAACATGTAAATACACAACCATCGACAAACTCGATATTGATTAAAATCAAAACGTAAAGATAGTAGTAGCATATGTTATTAGTGTTACGTCATTGCTATTTTGCAGCCTGGTAATTTTGATTGTTATACTTGTCAGTAATTATACTTTTATAAAATTTATACTTACCAACCTTTAGGTTTTAAGTTTGCCACCAAAATATTATCAATGACTTAGACAAAGGTAGTGAAGAGTTAGTAAAGAAGAAATTTATACAAATATCATTCTTTGTTATTTTTTTTTTTAACTTTTTATGGACTCCATGGTACCCAAATTATAAATCTTTGTTATTGCATGATTATGAAAGTATGATTATGAATATCATTGCATAAATATGATTGATTTTTTATATAGAGGATAACCAATTGTATATAGTCTTCACCATTGTTTATTTTTATTCTGAGGTGCAATTTTACATGAAGCGAGTCCTTTTCGGCCTAGGACTAACTTTTTTGTGGGTACTAGGAATTAGGACTTCTTGTTCATAGATCAAAGCGGATTGCCTTCATTAACTAACCTTTGATTCGATAAGCATGTGGTTCAGCTTCCATGTGTAACTTCTTGTTCCTTTTGAGCATCTCTTTCGTCTCTTCTCTATTTTCTCACACTATGACACTGTCATTGCCATTGAAGTTATCTGTACTAGATCGACAAAGTACAATTACTTCAAAGATCCAAGGACTGAAATCATGATTTATAAAGTCAGACACAAGTATATTACCTAACTACTCTGACAAAAATTATTATAGTTTTAATAAATTTTTATGTGACACATAATTATATATTATTAATTTTTTTTATAAATTATAAATTTTGAGGCCATGGACAAGTAAGTAGTCCTATTATAAATTTTGCGGCCATGGACAAGTATTCCTAAAACATGTAATGATTTCTCCTGCTCCACCCCATCCCACCAACAAAAATGAAAAAAAAGTTAAATACAAGGGTGTATTGGAAAATGGCAATTTGATTATTACAATACAAACTTTTTTGACCGAATTTTATTAACGCTTCCAAGTGCAATGACTATGTTTCGCATGTTGCATAGGACAATGGAGGTCCAGCCAAGCAAAAGGTCAACTTCAGTAGTCAAAGAAATTCTTGGTTCCACCCAAGAAACTACTTTTTCCTCCATCCCAATTTAAACATGACAATGCACCTTTTTAACCAAACTAAATATAAATTTCAGTAACCATTTATATAAATTGGACTACACAAAGGTGAGAACAGACAAAGGTTAGTTGGAACGTTACTATTGGTGTGAAGGAAGGGAAAACATTTCTAGGAGGAAGTAGAAATACTTCCTTCAGTTATCTTTTACTATCAACGCAGATTTGCATTACTTCTCCTCTTCAGAGTGGGTACCAGTTACAGTATTTTTACTGAATAGTAGCAGAGCATGGCACATCCTATCTACAACATGCTTTTATTCCCCAGTTAAGCCTAATAAGACTCTCAAGCCGAGGAGTGAATGCCGCTATGCAGAGTTAGGATTATGAACTGCATATTAACAAATTCAGTTAGTGCAATAGCCAGAGTCCAAAAAAAATGCAATTTCTTAATGGGAATCTGATCATAACTTTAACATAGTTCCATGTTCACTGACACTGCCACTAGAAAGACTTCTAATTATCTGCCACAACCGTCGGCTTCTTCCAGTTCTCAGTGGACCTGAATAAGAGTTTCTTCTAAATGATCCAGACTCCACCCTGCCAAATCTTGCTGATGAATTGAACAATTCTGATGCTGCCAAGCCTCTTTCAACATCAACTCCAGAATCAAAGTTAGTAGCCGAGAATTGGCTTTGGAAATTATCTGATAGCTGACCACAAATAGTGCTGACTCCAAGATCTAAATCAACAGATAAATCCTCCAGGCTAGAACTTCTTGAACCTGCTTCTTTTGCTTCATCACATTCATTACATACAAGTTTTAAAGCCTGCACAACCTCACCCATGAAAGGACGGTTTGATACCTCTGGTTGCACACACAATGAAGCAATAGCTGCAACTTTAGCCACACTGTCAAAAGGAACATCAGCTCCTAGAGATGGCTCTAACATTGCTTCACATCCTTCTTTACTTGTGAGAAGTGGACGAGCCCAAGCGACAAGATTCTCTTGACCAGGAGCTTGTGACATGTCTACAGGTTTTCTTCCAGTCAAAAGCTCAAGAAGAACAACACCATAGCTGTAAACATCACTCTTAACAAGAAGATGCCCGGTCATTGCATATTCCGGCGCCACATAACTAAATCAAAATTTCAAATATCAAAAGATATAAACATGTCAGCAAATGCTTGATAGTGAAAATCAACCAGGAAAAAATAGGTTTCAACAAAGTGCAGATATTTCCAAGGATTTAAATTCAACAGTTATTGCTATAGTATTCAATGTTGCTGATATGAAAAAAGGACTGCAGGGTAGATGATAGCAACTAATCAGGATTGAATAGTATACGTACCCTCTTAAATTTTCCTCTGTTGAATCATTTAGAAAAAAGTTTATATTGAAGCGGTTAATGTTCTAGCTAGCAACAGCGCAATATTGGAAAATGATTTTTGCCAACAAGATTTTACTTAAGCATTCTTCCATTTGGATGGGTGAGATGGAGATAGGTGGATATTTAGTTCCCATGACAAATTACCGAAAATAGCTCTTACCTTTATTTATTGCTATACTTCCACTTCTTCAAAACATTAACTAATGCTAGTGAAGGAGACCTTGGCTATTGCTAAAGTATTTCAGCTTACAAATTCCTTAAATGCTACTAAAAAATAAGCAACTACAGAGGTAAATGTCTTTTGGCATTGTCAAGTATTTAGTTCGTCTGACTCGACTAATCAACAGCCCCATATTTAGTATGTTGAAGTCTGAAGGACAACTAAATGGCAGGAAGCTGAAGAGAAAATTTTCCAAAACAGAAAAATGAAAGGAAGAAAACCCCATACCCAAAAGTTCCCATGACACGTGTTGATATGTGTTTGTTCTCCTCATCTGTTGCTGTTCGAGCCAATCCAAAATCAGATACTTTAGGTGTAAAATCCTCTTCCAACAATATGTTGCTAGACTTGAAGTCCCTATGTATAACACTGGGACTTGAATCTTCATGCAGATAAGCTAAACCACGAGCTGCTCCAAGAGCTATCTTCATCCGGGCACCCCAATCAAGGGGGCTGTTTTCCCTGTCAATCCCTATCAGAAGACAGCAGTTCAAAATATAAACATTATTTTGAAGAACTAAACAGCTAGCATGCTACCTCAAGAATGAGGTGAGCAAAAATGAAGCAGATTTTAAGTACCATGTAAATGGGATTCCACACTTCCATTTGGAACGAGTTCATAAACCAAGCAGCGGAAGCTGTCTTCGAAACATATACCAATTAACTTGACCAAATTTCTATGGTGAAGACGACTAAGCATCTCAACTTCAGCTAAGAATTCACGATCACCATGATGGTCCTCCCTCTTTAGAACCTTGACTGCCACTTTCATCCCATCTTCAAGGATACCACCATAAACAAGCCCAAAACCACCTTCTCCAAGTATTCTTGAAGCATCAAAATTATCAGTAGCTTTCTCGATGTCATTCATACTGAAAGTCTTAGCAGATCCTGTATAAGCAGCAACGCTAGATCGAAATGATGTGGAAACAGAACCAAATCCCCCACCTCTAAGTGATCCAGCAGTGCCTAGGAAAATCATGTTTTGTAAGCAAACGGCCCCAAAATAATAAAACAATCAAGTTGTCTGTCACAACTATTATGAGATAAGGAAACATTCGCACGTTTAGTTCTAGAATAATTTTATTCAAATCCTTAAAAGTGAATTATTCATTTTTTGGAAAAAAAAAATCCTTCCATTTTTTCCTACCTCAACAGTTAATTTATAATACATAAACAAAATGTTGTTTTAATCAAGAACCACCAAGACATAAACTGAGGGAAAATTGCAGTAGGCTAGTTCACCTGGTTCTTTGGTAAGAGAAGGTGGCGAAAGCTGCCGTGGAGTTGACGCTGGCTGACTAACATTATCTCTGAATTTGAACATGACCCAAGCAGCAGCAGCAGCAGCACATAAAAAAACTGCTAAAGAAACTGAAATAGCAATAATGGCAATTATACCTCTGCTAAGTCCACCTTTATGCTGACTCTTCTGTATGTCAACCCCAAAAGGCTTTATTCTCCATCCATTATTGCCATCAGTGGAATATGGACCCCCATTGAAAATGTTAAGGCTTGAAGGAGGTAAAGGAGGAGAAGGAGGTAAACCTATATATATATATAGAATTCGTACCCCATTAAATTTCTCATGAAAAGAGACACAGAAAGGGGGTAGACAAGAAATTAATATTTATATATACCTGGATAACTCACATATAGCACGTCATAGTCTCCAAAGTAGAAAGCTTTTATCAGAATCTTTTTGTGCCAAAATCTGTCAGCAGTCAAAAAGGCCGTAGTATTATCAAACTCTTCCCCAATTGGCACCAAATCAATAAGTACAACAGTGTCCTCAGGTTGTTGGTCTGCTGCATTTGCTCCCATAATGCGAACTTGACTTTGTTTCATGAAAACCCCGGTGGCAATTTCAGAAGCTAGTTCCGAAACCAAAGGGAAGAAGGTATAAAGAGAAACACTAAGGTGAAGACCGACTCGCATGGGCCAGACACATCTGCAAGGTTCTCCAGGCGGAGAATTTGTATAAGGTTCTGTGCAGACAGTTGAAATACAATCTGAAAAATGTATAATTCAGTATGATGAATAAGGTTGATAACAGTCCAAGAGGTGGAGGTGCCAGCTATGATATTAAGCAAATAAAGAGCTAACCTTCATTAGGAGGTGGGGGTGGCAAGGCTTGAACTTGAGGCAGGAGAGGCATCTTAGGTCTCTTTGAAGAAGGCTCAGATGGAGGTACTTTAGGATGAAAAGTGGTACATGCAATAACAAAACCAAAGAATAATGTGGACTATTAAGTATGGAATTTCTAACTAATGAAGGGACAAAATTTTCTAAGTTATTGTTAACGAACTATAAGTACGGAATTTCAGCCTTTCATACTTCCAGTTGGTTGAGATGCAAATTTGAGTGATGGAGAAGGAGCAGGTGAAACTTGGCCCATGTTTGAATGAATAGGGGGAGAGAATGGGGAAACTGAAGAACCTACCGTGCGGAAAAAACAAAAAGAGAAGTTAGAAATGCCCTTTGCTTACTTCTCGTACTCATAGAATAAACATATAAAAAGGTTAATAATACTTATATAGGTACCTGAGTTCATTGGCGGTGGAACATGATGTCTTTGTCCACTTCTTGGTGCCAATAAAGGAGGAATTGCTTCTTCTACATCGAAAGTGTAAAATAAAAATTGATTATATATTCCATTGTAGCAAAGAACTTCAATTTTTTGGCACAAGTTTAATAAGTATACAGCAAACCTTGGTGTTTTGAAGTGGGAGGAGAAACCATATATGATGATGCAGGAGCATGGCTGGTAATTATCTCCCTAGTATGCGGATGTTTATAAAATGATGATGAAGGTGACAATGCAGGAGAATAATATTCTTTATTGGATGGAGATTTAGGAGATGAGATCAATGGCTGGGGAGCATGATGTAATCGCATTGCCTTTTGTGCTGCAGGAGCTATAGCAGAAAAAGAATGGGTGGTTACATACGAAGTATAATTTTAAAGTTGGTAAGTGGTAACTACATTTTCAATAACGTTCCAGTATGATGTCAATTTTATATTGTTTTACCAATTTTTAAGGTTGAACTATTGTTATGATAATCTTTCTGTTGCTTATGCTCTTGAATCAACGTGCAAGTTTTTAGATGAAATTTAGCAACTTTTGCTATAGAATAAGCTTATTATAGCTGGAAGTGTATTAAAAAACAACTTTTGATATAGAAATAGTGTTAGCCTACCTTGGGCAGGGGAGTGTATTACAGCTGGAAGTGGCTTTGGATTTCTGGACAAAGGTGCAACAACCGGTGCTCCACCTTTCTTCCAATTGATGCTTCTCAAGGGAGTCGGAGAGGCGACAGATGCTGCACCACATGTTGTGTTAATCAAGTGTCTGTGAATTGAAGTATGATTGCTTTACACCATTTGAAGATATAAGAAATTAAAGCAGATATGTATGATGAACACTCTAGAATGATAGCTGCAGGAGAACATTTGAATATTAAGAAGAAAAGTAAATTAGACTCAGGATAAAAAAGATTATTCATTATCAAGTTACTAGCAGAAAATTGAATGCTGCTGGTTGTAACTAAACAGCAAAGACATCTTAATGGTAACATATTCTCCTGCATTAGCAAATTTTCTATCTAATTATGTTGAACATCTTGCACACAAACATCATCAAGAACCTATCATGTTAAACAGCATCAAGATCATGCTTTAATTATTGCTTTATGCAAGGAGTAAAGATTATAGTGTTAAAGAAACATTACATAATAGTCATGATTGTCCTTTTTTTATCTCAATTTTATTGTAGAGTTATCTGGATTCATATTTCTTAATTTTACATTATTGAGTGATATTAGACAGGAGAGATGCAAGCGCACAAAGTTTGGATTATCAACAGCAGCAGTAATTCAAACAGGCAGCCAAATATACATGAGTTTTACATTTCAAAGTTTTGTTATATTAAGTGAATTGTGGAGAGACTACAAATGTGGAAATGAAGATGCTGAATGATTTAACAGAAAAATGCAATTGTACAATATTTCAAAAAAATGACAACAGAGGGGAAAGTTCATAGAACAACCATCCTTTCTCAAAATTTGCACCTGGCAATTTTGATGGAGATGCTACTGGGACAATTGGATGGACCAATGGTGGTTTTAATGGAAATGCACTTGGAGGTGATGCAACTGGTGCTGCAAGGATTCAACAAACAAGTTACGCAAAAATTGATAACTTCTATGTTAATTTAAACTTTATCTTCCCCTCCTCTTTCATAAAAATAAGATAATAAATTTTACCAGGTAATATGGACGGAGTTATCGTTGGGACAGTAGGGTGGGCCTCTGGTGGGTTATTTCCCAATTTCCATGGTGGGGATGCAACAGGTTCTGTACTTCAATGATAAATAAGTTGAGAACCATATAGTTGAATTTCATAGGTGACTTGATGTGACTGTTACCTACCTGGTGAAACTGTCTCAAAAGTGTGACCTTTATTTGTATTGCTTTTATGAACATTAGGTGGAATGCTTCCATTCTGTGTTGGTTCACTATCCGTTGATTTTATTTTGTAAGTTGTGGGAGGTATAGCAACTGAAGCTGTCCAAATAATAGAATAGAAAATAAGATTTAGGATCAATACCAGCTGGAACTTGGTTGAAGAGGAAAAAAATAATCATCTAGTAGAAACCTGGTGAAACAGGCTTCAAGTTGTGACCCATATTTGCATTCCCTTGATGAACAACTGGCAGCAAACTTCCATGTTGAAGAGGCTGGCTGACAGGTGATTCTTTTGACAAATTAACTGCTATAGGGGCTGTTCAAAATTCAATAGAAGAACATCTTGTGGCTTAATACTGATGGGGAGCTGGAGATGATGAAAGGAAATTTTAATAATATCTAGTATTATTAGGTGACAACTTTTGACATTTTATTACATGCCTGGTGAAATTGATTCTGGACTGTGACCTTTATTTGTACCCTCTCTAGGAGGAAAAGTTTCATGTTCAGTTGGTTGGCTGCCTGGTGCTGTTCAAATATTCAATATAAGAGCACATTTGTGTCAAATACCAACTGAATGTCGTTGACTATGAAAAGGAAAGCTATTTAATACGAGTTCTAGCATAAACACAAGACTTTTATACATACCTGGGGAAAATGGCTCTGCAAGGTGACTCCTATTTGCATTACTGTTATCAACATTAGGTGCCAAATTTCCATGTTCAATTAGTTGGCTGACTGGTGAAATTTTTGGTGATCTGCTAGAAGATATTGCAACTGGAGCTGTTCAAAATGCAATAGATGATCAGGAATCAGGGTTAATACCAGTCAGAAGCTGGACTAAATTGCACCCGGCCAAAAACAAGAAACAAACAACATAGTCATGTACCTGGAGCAGTTGGTGTATAGACAGGTGGCCTACCAGCAGGTGCTTCCCTTTGAGGTGGACTTGTTTTAACAGATGGTGGCTTGTTCCCTTGAACTGCTGACGGTGAAGGAACAACCTTGTATGGTGGTGACAATGCTATAGTGCTTGGACTTGGAGATTTGGACAGTTCAATGTCTTTAATCTTCTGAGAGGATGGAGCTGCTGTAGGAGATGGTAATGTCTTTGGAGGCTGAGAGAACGGCCCTGGATCATGAAAATATAACAATTTTGATAATATGATCACAAGATTATTTTATGGATCAAAAGAATGGGATTACCATTCAATATTGCTGGAGGGCTAGTGGAATGATACACATGTAAGTTAGCCGGAGATGGGGATATAACAAACCCTGAAAGAAGACAAAGAAGTATCAAATATAAGTGGAAACTAATAGGGATGGTAAACAATTAAATTAAAACACCAAGGTCATTTTGTATGAAATTTAGATAACCATCTCCATCTGATGGTAGATTTGGTATTTTGCTTCCGTCTCCATGATTAATAGGACCAAGTGTTTCTGCACTAGGAGGAATGACAGGAAGAAATGCTGGAGATGGAGATATGATGGACCCTTAAAGAAGATATTATCAGTTAGAATGCCCAAAAACCCATGAGAAAAAAGAAGAAAAAATTATCATCAAGTTCAAAAATCAAAACTGTCAAATCAAATGACTGATATGAGCTCATTTCAGCATTAGTTTAACAATTTTGGAATCTTGGTAATTATTTCAATATTTGTCTTCTGTTTGGTTTTGAAGTGTGTCTGCATCCGGATAATCAAATTTGAAATAAAAATCCAATTCAGAAAAAAAAAATTGCTAGCATTCTTCATTCTTCTACATCCCCAAATTTCAAGACTGCAGGGCATCAGATTCTTAAGGAATGTACTAGCCTCCAGCAATGGCTAATTACAAAGGTAAAAGAAATCAAGACACGGGTGAAAAATACCCTCGCTAGAAAAACCTCCATGTCTTAAAACAATAATGGGAATTACAACCATAAACCAATAAAATGTATAAGCAGCTATGCATGTGCTTTGAAGAATAAAGCAATTTCCCCAAAGACAAGAAGACATTGCTCGCTGAAAAAACAAATCAGTAGTTATCCCTATCAGCCACTTCAGCAGCTGGAAAACTATGAACCTTACTTAAGGTTAAAAAAAATTGAAGTTGGCCACATTGTTCTAAGTTACCAATGTCATTGGTTATAAACTTCTAGTAGCATGTCATCTCTCAAGAACAAGAGTACAGGGAGAGATATTGGCTTCAAAACCCAATGACAGCTTGTTTTATCTTCAATATATGCTAATCAAAAGTAGAATTTGTTAGCAATGAAGAGGACCACAGAAAGAAAAAGACATCTGGAGTTCAATTTGATTGCAAAATTGAGCCCAGATGTGTCGGTTGTCTGTGGTAGATATCACTATAACAACATTGTAAAATGGAAGTATTTTGAACCAGATCAAACACCTCAAAGCATAAGATTATTTGTTTTACCACAATCTCTGACAGACTCTGGAGAAGTTTACAAAGGATTAACTTCAACTTAGAATTCTACAGATTAAGCAAGCACCTACCTTTAGATTCTTGAGCTGTCACAGCAAAGGCGATGATACAGAGCTTCAGCAGCTGCAACATCAAGGCCAAAACCACCCCCATCCCATTCCACTCTCCAAGTACAACCTCAAAATAAATGAGAGAATAAATTACAGGTTTTGAAGAAGTTGGTAACTTGAAGCAAGAACAAAAGGGTGTTAAATTGAAGAAGTGGCCCACTTAGCAACACCAAAGCAATGAAAAGACGGTTTATGGAACAAGCTAGAACTGTTTTTTGTGAAAAGGACAAGACCCGAAACATTTGTCTCGAAAACCATACTTCTGGCATTGGCAGAGTTTGGAAATTTCCATGGGCGGAGAGGTAAAAGTTGAAGAACTCTTTTCACCCTTAATTAAGCCAAGTTAAAAGTGATCCAAGGGAGAAACAATAGTCAATACACGTGAATTCACACCTCATGAAACCTCAGGAAAATAATAATGAAATAACAAACCCGTTCCTTCTTCTTTGGGAGAGTCAATTATGTGGAACAGAGAGACTGGTATAAACAGAAACAGCCTTGTACTTATATATATATAGTTTTCTAATCTCAGCGTGAAAGTTAGATTAAGGTGGTGTCTCAGTCTCAGTGCAGTGGAGGATTATTTATTGACAAATTGACGTTGCTTCTTGCTTCAGTTCAATGGAGGTTGCCTAGTTGCTTTTCTCCATTTTGGTGATTTCTTGATAATAAGGTGTCTCAACTTTCATGTGTATTGTACCAAAACTAAAAGGTGTGCGTCATGTGGCCGTACCTTATTCTGACACATCATTAGTCACCCCACATGTTCTCAGGTTTTTAATGGTTAATGTGACTTATGTGACACAAAATAAATTATTATGGAAGAAGTTGAGACAAGTTATAAATTAGAGAGAGATAGATGACTTAAAAAATGAGAAGGATCCAATCATATGTGTCTCTCTAGAGATGCAAATTTGAATAAAACAAAGCATTAAGTGACTAACGACAGTGCTGTGAGAATAAAATATTTATACCCACAGTGCACCACTAAAGAAATTTAAGTCTAAGATTTTTTTTTTTTTCCACAGTAAAATTATACAAAAAGTTGTGTTAAAGTTATTTCAATATTATTTTGATTTTAAATTAATTATACTTATAAAAATCATATTTAAGCAAGAATTGTTCGGTCATTAATTAATCACATCTCACTCGTTTGAAACATGGGAAAAAAAAATGAAAAATGTAAGAATGGAAATTAGTGAGAAGAGTCCATCACTCCTTTGTGAGACAAATGCCCGTGACACTCTTTTACAAAGGGGCAAGAAAGCAAACTAATAATTTCTTTTTTGTTTTTATCAGTTTAGAGATTATCAAAATCAGAGATATGAGGATTTGATAATAGCTCTAACCACTCTGAACTAAAAGTTTGTAAGGGCAGTTCAGATTGTAGCATCGAATGAGTTTTTCAGGTTGATTATAACCTAACAATTGGTAAGTGAATTTAACTAACATTGCAATTATTAAATAGTGGTCCATTTTTTTTAAGAAAATATTGGCACAATCAAAAGAAAGTTGAGAGACGGGGCAACAGAATTGGAATATTTGATGATAAGCATATTATGTTGTGAAATTGCGTGTTTCCATCACATGAAAGCTTCATAAGAATCATAATCCCTTGATACTTGTTATGATTTCAGGTACATAAATGTTAATATTTTATATAAGAACAAGAGGAATTAGAATAAAGCAAAAGTGTGACAAAATAAAGAGTGTGATAAATAATAGAATTCCATATAAAAACAGAAAATGAGGAGGAAAGGCAGAGAAAAGGAGGGTGATTAAAATTTATAAAGGATTGAAAGAAGGTGCAGAGACTCATGTCATGGTGCAGATTAGAGGGCTAATTATATTATTTTTATCTGATTCTACCAACATAAATATCCGTGATTAGTTTTTTTGGAATATAGTGACTACTGACTAGCCTCGAGACAAGACCAGACTCCACAGTGGTGCTAATGCTACGTAGAATACAAGTGTGGAAACCTTGCTGTCATAATAGGATCCTTAGCGTAGAATACAAAACAAAGACCATTGGACGCTGTTTCCATTACAGGAGTTCAATTCTGTTACATGGTGTAGATCTAATATGAATCAGCGTTATTATAGGTTATTCTCCATCGTCCTAAAATGATACTCCCTCCCTCTAAAATATTGTAATTTAAATTTTTTTTTATATTTTTATTTTTAATAAAATATTAAAATATTTATTTTAATTTTTTTTAATAAATAGTTTTATCTTAAAAAACTTAATAATAT
>JAMLFT010003447.1:0-22070 GCA_026544285.1 Pachyrhizus erosus | reverse complement strand
AATTACTCTTTAATATTAAAGAAAATTATACTGAAATATAAATTAAAATAAAATTAACTCAAAATATAAATACAAAAAAAATATAATAAAAAATATTTAAATTTTTAATACAAAATATTATCGATACAAATATCATGATATCTATTTCGTTCCAATAATAAGTGACAGTAAAATCGCCCATATGTATTATCTTTAAATACTTATTAAAAATATCTATATTTTATTTATATTTACAAATATAACTTTGTCATCCTTATCATCAATGTGACTTTTAAAATTATATGAATGAGTTATGCAGTTATGTGAGTTAAATCATACGAATTGGTTTAATCAACAGCATCAATATCAACAATGATCTACAATTGCTTCGGGGTTTGGCACGTACTCCCCTTAAAAAAGGTTCCTAAAAGAAATTAGCTTGGGTGGAAGAAACATAACCTCTTGCTTAATCAATTTTCGTTATATCAGTTGAGTGTCCTTGTCAGTATAACCGACCCAGAAAGGAGGCTTTGATCAATTTGATTATGACGATACTCAATCAATAGAGAGAAGATAATGAAATTGTAAGAAAAATATAAATTGTCCGTGATACATGGCAATTAACAGGGAATAATCATCGCAAAATGTTAACTTGGTATCAATTTCTAGACTATAAAGTATGTGAATGTTCCATACTAAGATGAAGACTCTGAGTAACCGACACCAAGTTTGTGGTCCTTACCAAAATATTTTTAGTATCTTTCTAAAGAATGACAAGTTCTTCAAAGATAAGATTGCCAAATGTGGATAGAAATTTAATTCTTTCATGCCAAATGCCAAAGTAAGATGTCTAGAAAGTTCAAAAGAATTAGCTCACTTTTAAATTTAGAGAGAACTCTCACAATTATTTTCAGGACAATATTAAATAATTAAAATAAAAATGTTATGAATGTTTGTTTTCATAATTTTTAATATATTTTTTTATATTGTATTTTGGTAAAAAAAATAATTATTCATTAATCTCTTAACTATATACTCCAAGAATTCTTTTAATCTTATTTGCATGAAAAGTTTCTATCTGTTTTCGAAAAAATGGCTAGTTAACTATTTGATAATTGTGTCTGCTTCTTAGTCTTAGGTCCACTTGAAGTGGTAGACTGCTTCACATGAACTAAATATTCAATTATTCATTATTCAATAGCAGCAGCACCAACACCAACGGCAATTTTTTTTTTTTTTAAAGAATTTTCACTGTTTAAGTATTTTTAAATTTGTTTAAATATTTAACTAACTATTCTTTATAGATCACTATTTTCTTTCCTTGTTATTATGAAAAAAATTCTCCCCCTTTGCTTTCAATGCATACTAAAGTCCTCAATGATAAAAATATTTTTTTTTTATTGGCTAATATTAATTATTAGTTTGTGAATTTTTGTTAGTACAAATAATTATTATAATAATTAATAAAAATAAAGTCTGTATTGATAAATTGCACTCAACTTTGCATGTAATATTTAAATTTAAATTTTATTTAAAATAGTTTAGCTCAATTTTATTTAAATTAGGCAACTAAATTTATGAGTGGTTAAATTTTTTTGCCTTAATAAAGTAAATTTTAAAGTATAATGGCACAGTATTGTAATAAATTTAAATTGGGGCTTTTCCATGCGGTTTGGATGGCAAAGTGTTGCAAGAATCCGTCCATTCGAACCACCGACTGTCCAGACCCAATCAACACAGCTACGCTTACTTAGAGCCCATGGCTGCGAACATGATAATAGAAATGAAATGTTCTATTTCAGTTTCTGTATTACTTATCTAAGGATAAAATTAATTTGATTATAAAATATATTTACATTTAACGATGTATCAGGATATATATGCATCATGCCCACTAAAATTGGAATACCAGTAGAGATTTAAAGTTTGTTTGGATAAGTTTTGATTGGTTCAAGTAAAATTAAATTTAAATTTTTTAAATAATTTTTTAAATTCAAATATTGTGAATAATAAAAATTGATTGGAAGAGGAACAAAGACAAATCCACTTAGCCTTGAGGTGTACAAATATATCCTTGACTTTGAATCTATTACCTCAAACTTTTAGCTGTTGTCAAAATTTATTTTTTATTGGCTAGCGGCTTCTTTCATATATTTTAATACTTTTAAGCTTTATTTAATTTGTCATTTTATTTCATTTGAATATTTTATTATAATTATTATTAATTTTATTTTTAAAATAAAATTACATTTACTGAATTAAGGTCCTAAATTCGCTATTAGGAGAAAGATTCTATTATGGGCGATCAATTATGTTTTTCAATAAAAATTACTAATTAACAAATATTATGTTTAACAAAATTGACTAAAAAAACTAATTGAAAGCTTGTAGTCAAATTTTTTTAAGTTAATTTATTGAATAAAAAATATTTTATAAAATTATCAATTGAAGTAATTAAAAATATTACATAAACATAAACAAATATATTTATGCAATATTTTTTTATATAAATTTTAATTTTATTTGATTGATAAAAATATATTTTAGAATATTCATAATTTTAGTTTTTATTTTATTTTAAACACTTATCATTTTTATATATGGATCAATTATTTTATTTTAATTATTATTTACTTTTAGTTATTATATTTTTATTATTCATCTTATAATATATCCTAAAATATTATCAACCAAATTAATCATAAAATAAAAATAATATACTTTTAAATAAACATCACACTTGTATTAAAATATATGATATTAATGCAATGATTAAAATATATTGAAATATAATATTAAAAATAATAAAAAATAATATAAATAGAGTAATAATTAAAATAAATAAAATAATAAAAATAAATTTATCATGTTATAATATCAATAGTTTGAAATATAAACTGGAATAATAAAATAAATATTTTAATTAATATAATGGTTAAAATAAATAATATACTATAAAAATATCTAAATAATAAAAATAAAATAAAATAAAATAAACTTACTATTTATCATTATGAGTATTCTATATAATAAAAATATAAGAAAAAGAGAAAATCCTATCATATGTTAAAAAAATTAAAAATAATAAAATATACCTTATGTGTGGAATAAGAGAAAAATATAAGATCTTACCTTATAAAAAATGAAAAGAAAATATAATAAATATTTAAAAATAAAAAAATAAAAAAAAAATATTAGAAGTTAAAAGTTAATGTTTTAAAAATATATTATTTAAAATAACATTTTAAAAAATTATAAAAACCACTATTAAATAAGTTTTTTCAATTAATAAAAAAAATTAAAAATTAACTGAAATATCTTATTAAACATAACTTTATATCATTGTGATGACGAAAAAAAAAAGAAGGTAATTTACTTAACATATACTCGTATTTTTTTATGTATAATATACATAGGAACTGAAACTCTTTAGAAAAAGAAATATAAGTTAAATCAACTCTAAGCTCATTACACATAAAATCTAGAACAAACTAAAAAAAAAATGATTGTGAGTGATCCTAATAGAGAATCATTTTAATTTACTTTAACTAAGGTTATTAATTCGAAAAACTGAAACCTGTACTGCAGCGTACATTACCTTAAGATATCTGCTGCTCCGAATTTTTTTTATCATCCATGGTTCCATTTCTCTGTATGTTTTTTGGGGTCCTAACTCCCCATACCATTTTTATTTGTTCTTCCTTTACAAGGACGGAAACCTCATTTTAGGGTTGGCGCAAAACAATCTACCTTAAAAGAGACTCTCTTTCATTGCATTTTAATAATATTTTTAAGTTTCACATTTTAAAAATCATAATCGATTTTGTATAGCTCCAAAATCTTTAATATTTCCTAAGTTCCTACAGAAGCCAGTGAAAAAATATATTAAACTACAAAATTTATATAAGTTTTTAAACTATAAGAATTTTTATTTTTTTTAATACTGCATAAACATGTAGATTAATTTAACGTATTCTATATAGAAGCAATGTTATAATGATAGATATGACCACGGGGTTTGTAGGCCATAGGGTGTCATGGAGGAAGTGCCAAGGGTACCTTTGGATGATAATATAATAATGAGTAGTTAACAAAACGGGGTAGCAAAAGTGCAACAAGGAACACAAACATTTAGGAGATCTGGGAGACCCTTTTTAGATTGTCGTCGTTCACGATAAACCTTCTCATAGAAAAATAAAGCAGAGTTTCCACTTTCCACTCAGCTGCAAAGTACAAATACAACCGCCCTATGCTTTATAATCCAACTTTTTTTTTTTTTTTTTTTTTTTTTGCCGAAACCACGCCAACTATTTGTAATACCAGTACAATTGTTGTTTGGTTTTAAAAGATTCGCTTAAATGCAAGTGTGAGATGAAACTTGATCCGAAAGTATTAATCAAATTAATGACATGTGGAGATGTGTAAATTTTCAAATACTAGAGAAAAGGAAACAAAACTATCACGGTTCTTTATATGGAAAAATCCCTCTTAGCTCCTTGTCATTAAATCTTTAATGAGATTCACGTAATTAATAGAACCCACCGAAACTATAGTTCAGTTCATAGGCCCATAATCTCCTGGTTATTCTATTAGGGTCAATGCAACAATTTGAATTAATTTTAGTTAAACTATACAATGAAAGACGGGTTTCAAATTCTCTATCAAAGGATTAAGTACTTCTAGGTCCTCGCAACTGGAGGTAAGAAATGGACAAGAATGAGAATGGGGACTCATACCTAAAATTTAATGCTATGGACCCCAAATATATGTGAAACTTGAATGATTGCACATTTTGCAGGCAAGAAGTAGTGAGCGAGAGCGACGTGATAATACAAACAGCCCGCTCTGCGCCATTTCATGACTACGAACAAAATGCTTCATCAGATCAGATATCCCAGCTCTTTCCATTTTCTTCTTTAGCACATTGCCACAGACACACTACTAAGTTTTTTGATAAACAAACTAACAGATTACAATGATTGTTAGAGATACTCTCTATTGGGCATATTTTTCCTAGTCATAATATTACTAATATTGAAATGGCAACTATGATGAAAGCTATCCCTAGCAATAACACTATGGCAACATCACATGTTAAGGTGCAGTTTATTGAAACAATTTGGCAGAGCTTACTCTCCAAACATAAATTAAACTTTTCAATCATAATTGTTAGGCAGAAATTTGTTGTTGAAAATATAAAATGTCCGCATACTTTAGATACAATTAGAAGTATGAAATAATTTAAAAATTAAATTTCTAATAATTGTACAATCAAATTTGATTTCAGTCAAAAAAGATAGATACATGTAGATACACAACAACAATCGATGCACGTGGCTTGGAAAGTTGTTTTCTTCTATTAACTCCATTTGTTGCACCGCATTAACGTCTTCAGACCCACTTAGGTATAATTAGACCGAAACAGAATGGGTGATCCCATTTTGAAGCAGGAGTAATGTACAGAGGATGCTGCTGCTCTAAGCCTTTTCTTTCTAAGATCAATGTATCCCCAAAATTCTTCTGACCATGGCAGAATTCATCTCCTTCAAGCTGCTTTTTGTACAGCAGTCTTAAATAATAGGATGTATAATTTTTGATCCATGGAGAAATATAGAAACCCACCAACCGAATGGGTCACAAAAGACCCAAAACTAGTCCCCACAATACAGTGCCATGCCGGGCCATACACCCCATCAAATTCCTGCAAGATCACAACCACCCAACAAAATTCATTGACCAACCAATCAAACCAGAGACAAATTTTGAATCACTAAAGCTTAAGTCACAACACAAGAAGAAATTAATTAATCTAGCAAATAAAAAAAATCAACTGAATAATACAATGATTATTACAATTGTACCTTCTTGAGGGAGAGGGCAAGGGTTTTGGATGTGAACTTCTCCATGCTATCCAAAGCCTTTCTGGCAGAATCCACAGCATGGATCTGCATAAACGGTGGCATATCAACCGAAACCATTTTCGCCCCATTGATTGCAAATATATCTCTTAAATCAGCCAGTGACCCACAGAAGGATCTCCTTCTACCCCCACCAAGAGACACAGACATTCTCTCAACAACATCTTGTTTCTCCAAATGAGGATTCATAGGTTTTCCTTTTTCAACCTTAGAAACCTCGACCATGCCCTTATCATTAGGATCACCAAGTTTCCTCCTTTCCAATTCCAAACAGGGCATTTGGGGCTTCTCTTTATGGGTTCTCTTCGCAGGCACAGTAACAGTACTCTCTTTCTCTGGTGCGACTATGGCAGAGGTTGCCATGGCTTTGGCCTGCAAATGGGTGTCAATAAGAGGAGAGTGTTTGTGGGTTTGACTCAAGTTTAGGCTGGCCAAGTGTTTTACCAAGAAAGAGGGTTTATAGGGTTGGATAAGATCTGGGTTTGGGGTTGGGGTTGTAGGGTTGGATTCTGGAGCCACCAGGTTCCGACGTTGAGATGGGTGGTGTGCCATGCTGGAACGGTGTTTGTTGGAAATGGAGAAGGTGGAAACTGGAAAGTGACTTTTTCTCTTTCTGTTTGGTTTTGTTTTGTTTTGTTTGTGGGAGAAAGATATGAGATAGACAGAGAGAGCAAGTGAGATAAGGGGGTTGTTGTATTGTATTGTAATGTATTTGTATGTATTGTAGTAGTTCTAGGCGTTGGGGAAATAACTTAAACTGAAGAAAACAATGGTGGGGGTGGTCACTGGTCACTGGTCACTGGTCACTTGGCACTTTGCGTCTTTATAGACCTTACTGTACACTAGATGGGGACTTGTGTGGTGAGATCGAACAAGTAAGCCACTTAAGTACTGTTTAATTCACTCACGCGCCATGGGGAATTGTTGACCGTTGACTGGATACGCATAAGATCTTACGTATGAGAACGAGTTGAGTATTGGAGCAAATGTTAGTAATAGTAGGGTAGGGTAGGGTAGGTCAGGGCCAGGGGATACAGAATAGATTATTAGTATTATTGATTGATATTTTGAACTTTCCCAGCCTAAGAAATGGTTTATTGCTGCTTGTGGTGCCTTGTTAACGTTATGATGTTTAAAATTTTCTAGTGGAAGGCAAGGGTTGTTTATTTGTATAGAAAAATCAAAATATATTCAAATGTTTAATGCTGATCGTGTTTCTAGACTCCTAGTCATAATTGTTAGTAAAATGCCAAAGCGGAAGGAAAATGCTGCCATGCTGGATGCTTTACATGTCATTAATTGCTTTTACCCTTTTATTATAACCACATTCACGTATACATTAATTCAAACTTTTAAGTAAATTAAAATCACTTTAATTTCACATTTATTATTGTTGTTTTAACATTTAAAATAATACCATTGGCTTCTCTAAAATTCAAACTAAAGAGATCTTTAAAATATAACTAATTATTTTTCAATTTAAGTTTAAGTACTCTGTAAGCTTAATTTATTTTAAACAAATTGATATTTTTTATTTTACTGGAGTTGAATTTTATTAGAAGTATTTTAATTGAAAGATTGAAAAGTTCACTTACTGAATTATATTCAATAACGTGGAATATATAAGAATGTATGTTTATATGATTTTCTGTTCATTTTTTTAATTTGTGAACAATTATTTTTTTATAAAACATGTCTTTTGTCTTTTATTTTATTTAAATTTTTATTTTTAATCTTTTATAATATTTTTTTTATTATTTTTAACCTTTCATAAATTATTATATTTATTTTTAGTTTCTTATGTTAATTTTAACTAATAATGACATAGTAAGTAAAATTTGTATTTAGAAATATGTTGTTTAAGTTTTTATACAATTTTTAATTATTACAAATTTTCTGACGGACTAAAACTGTAAAAAAAAATTAAAAAAAATAAAATAAAAAATAAAATTTTTTAACATCATATTTTTTAAAATCACAATAAATATTAAAAAATTTAGATTGTTAAAAAAAATTTAATAATTAAAAGTTGTTAAAAATTTAAATACATCATTACCTAACATTTAAAATCAATGTTAGATATTAAAATTAAAATAAAATGATTTATAAGCTGCTAAAATAATAAAAAAAATTACGAGAGATTAAGAACAAAATCAAGATAAAATGAGAAAAAAACATATTTTATTCAACTTTTTTTTATTAAAAATTAAAACAACTATGGCAAATGCTGTAATATTAAATAAAAAAATATTTAAATAAATAATATAAACACTATTTTAAAGATGGGGTAAGTTATATTTTAACTGTATTTAAAATTAATAATGTGTAAATTGGTCCTTCTAAAAATTTCATATTACTTTGGTCTTTTTAATTTTAAAATATTTTTTTTTATTTTAAACATTTTTTAAATCATTATATTCTTGTACAAAGCATTATATAAAATATTTTAAGAATAAAAAACAGTACATTTCAAATTTAAAATAACAAAAATAATACAAAAAAATTTAGAGTGACTAAATTTATATATTACTAATTTTAAAGAAACTTAAAACATAATTTACCCTTAAATATGACCATAAAAGTATTGTTATATTAGGTGATCTTGATTATATAAATCACACAAAGTCATTATACTTGATTAAGGACTAAAATGTTTAAGATATGATTTATCACGAGATGCATCTCAACAACTTTTTTCAATGCCCTTTCTTTTATTCTTTCTTCTCTAATTTCATATAATTAAAATCATACATTCTATTATCCCTAGTAATACTTTTAGAAAACTCTTTTGTATATGTCCAAATTGCTTTTATTTTTTTTTGTTATTTTTTTTTAATTAGTATCACACTAATATCTCATCGTGCATTATCGTTTTATATCTTTTCCTTTCTTAAATTGTCACACATTTATCTCAACATTTTCAATTTTTCTATTCTCATATTTTTCTTTTTTTGTCTCTTTAAAATCTAAGATTCAACATCATAAAGTCACTTAATCACACACTTTTAAAATAGTTTCTTCACCTATATCCATTTAAAAAAGTGTAAAAATATTGTTAATTTAACATTACAGATGTGTGCTAATACAACAGTTCTAATTCATATAACATTATCTATTTAAATAACACATTTTTTTATTTTATTTTTCTTTTATTTTTATTTATTTTTTCTCTCCTCTATTTTATTTTTAATTCAACAAAAATGAAAGTTTTCTGTTTTAAAAAGTCAATAAATACTTATAAAGACACACAAGTAAATATAAAAAAATATTTACAATACATAAATTATACTTTCTTCTCTTATAACACACATATATCTTTTATCTAATTTTAAGAATATAATTTCTTATTACTCTCCAAAAAATTACACTTTAATACGTATAATTTAAACAAACCATTTAGCAATAATAAAGGCTTGTGCATGTGTCTTGAATGACATTTATTTACTTTTTTTTTTCTTCAAAGTTTAATATTCTTAGCAACTACTTTTTTGTTCAACCTATATTATTTTAATTTTAAGACTTTTGAAGATAAAATGATTTTTTGGAACCCTTAACAATCAGTTTTGAAAACTCGTCTGCAGTTAAACCCCTAATATTAATCACCAATTTAAAAAATATATATATTTATTAAATATATTAATCGTGATGACTTATAATTTAATCACAACACTTTGACTTATTCATGAATTTATAACTCAATTTGTTTAAAATTACTTATCATGAGTTAGGTCATTTATATCACATTTGTTGAAAATGCTTTACATTCATTCTATGAGACAACGAAAATTTCCATAAATTACAATCTTTTATGTATGCAGAAGCCTAAAACCTTAGCCATAAGATAAAGTTAATTGCTCCGACGTTAATTTTGTCGGTTCCACAATTCTTATTGACGAAGACAAATGCCTCTTTAGTGTCAAGTATGCAATCTAATCTTTGTTCTCTTTGATACATGCATGATGAAGTATACTTCAATGGATCCTAGGGATTGCAGGTGTATTTTCTTATTTAAAAATAATATATAAGTATTTTTAATGTGTATATTTTACTCTTTTTAAGGTTATATATTTAAACTATTTATTTATAATTTTTATTTTTTCATAATAATAATTATTAATTTTTATTTTTTAAATATATTATCTTTTTTAATTTAGAGTCCTAAATCTGTCACGTTCAATAAGTATTTATATTATTAAAATTATCCTCATATTTTATATAATTATATATGTATAAATATGTATTGTTTATTTACATTAAAATCAATTAAAATATACAATACAATTCATATATTAAGAAAGAAAGTGTAATTTATCTTTTCAAAATAAATTTATGAACTATAAAATGAATTAACGTTACTTTATTATATTTTTTAATAATCGTATTATTGATACATAATTTACTAATTTGACTGATGATTAATCTTTATCAGAATTTAATTGATATATATATTTTTATTAAATTTCTCTTTTTAACTACATTTTTTTATCTATAAATTTTGAACTCAAGATTTTAATTAAAGAGATAAAATAAAAGATCACTCAAACCAATTATTTGTTCATTTCTTTAAAAAATCAACATGCACAAATAGAAATGTTGGAAATTATAATATTGAAATAACCTTTACTTTTCAGTATAACGTGGATAAATGGAGCAGATTCTTTTACACTGTTTCAATGAATTCTCAAACAATTTGGTCGACACCATTCCCCACCCCACTTCTCGATTTCAAATTTCTCAATTTACATCTTTGAATGTTCTGACAATAGAGGAACGGAAATGCATAACTTTTTCTTTAAGTTGAAAATTTAGTTTGATACCAAATTAAAAAAAAGGGAGGAGATCATAGAAGATCTGTATGATTGTACCCTTGAAGTAGTAAAGGACCTGTTTCTTCAAGTTAGAACTCTAATAAATGCATAACGTACACTCATTTTTTCCTCATCATATTTCACGTCTTAAATTAATGGCTTTAGATTTTTGAATTATTAATAAGATATATAATAAAGGATCAAAGATCGTTAAAAAATATCAGAAATAATAGTTTCAAAGTATAGATGTAATTATTTTTTAAAATAATTACATTTATACCTTTTAAGATGTAATTATTTTCGAAAATGCACTAGCCCGTGATCATATAAAGTAGTAAACCTGAATCAGTGACATTTGGTAAGAAGCTCAAAATGAAGGCAAGCTATATTTAGCTTGTCTTTCGCTTGATCTTGGTAATAGAAGATTTCAGCAATATTGTCATATAATGTCAAACATGGTCTTGCACGTTGTAATTTGGAGACTGATGTCTTCAGTTCTATTTATTTTTATTTGTAGGGAAATATCTTTGAGCTTTTCCTAGTAATTATATTGTTTGAGTGAGCTGTGTGATATATTTTGAGTTTGTTTAGGTTTGTAAGCATGTTAGTTTATTAGAGGCTAATGGAATTTTAGGAATAAGTTTATTAGACATTTGAATGGCCTTATATACTAGTAGGTATTTAGAAGTATATTGGTGTATTTAGGAACAGACCAGCTTATTTAAGGATTTTATTATAGAATTACTTCTATATAAATTTTAAGATTAGCTCAGATTTATACATACCAAGTTGGGACAGTTCATAAGCAAAGCTTGTAACAAATAAACCAGTCAAATAAAAAAAAACAAACCAAATAAACCAGGTTTTGAAAATTAAGAATTAGGTTAGGTTAGCCTATTTGTATATCCACAGTGAAAAGTATAAACACAAACAATTAGCTTGAAACATGATTTAATAAGCTTTTTGTCCAGCAATTTTTTAATTCTTTTTTTCCGAAAAAAAAAACATTTTTAAGTTTTCATTATCAATAGGTTAAAATATTTTTTTATCCATTATATTTTAACATTTTTCTATTTTGATTTTTTATGTGTTAAAATTTGTATTTAGTCATTTATGTTTTTAAAGAAACTTATTTTAATAATTTTTCATCATTTTTATTTGAAAAAGGACTAAAATGAGTCTCTTTAAAAATATAAAAATGAGAATTTTAAAACATAAAGGGCTAAAATGAGAATTTTAAAATATCATGGGCTAAAATAAAATAAATACAAAAATTTAAAGGATTAAAATTATATTTATTTTTTAATAATTTTTTTCATTTAAAAATATAAATATCAACAATATAAAAAAATACTATCATATTTTGTAGCATTTTAATGTCAATTATTTTTTATGCATACATTAATTTATCTTATATTAGATAACTTTTTTTAATAATTTTTTTAATTCTACAAAATGATTAATTTTAAACAAAATTTTCAAATTCTCATTTAATATGTTTGTGATCAAATTCACATAGGGATCAAATTATTTATAACTTGAAGTTTGTACAACTAAATTAATAAAATTAACTAATTAATTAAATATTTGTTAAAAAATAAACATTAGACTTGGATCCCTAAACATCATCTTAAGTAATTCATATGGATTTGTCTAAGTGGATAACCCAAGTTAAGATAGACTAAAGCCCAACAACTTAGAACATGGGTTAAAAAATATGATGGTCTAATGTCATTTCTTCAAACAAAAATAAGACAATTATTATTTATATTTTTCAACTTTTATTAATATATATATATTTGTTTTTTTTTTTGTCTAAGAGATCTTTAATTTTCTTTTGACAATATTGCAAGAGTTGCTCATTTATTTGAACAGGTTTTGCTTTTGTTGATATTTGACTTTTCCTAAACTCCTTTCATAAGGTAAATCTATCATGTGTTTTTTCCTTTCCCAAAATGCATGTGGCAAATCGGAACAAATGGAAGATTGAATTTGATCTAAAAGGTTTTTAATCTTTATTTGAACTTGTGGTTGTTCTAATTGGATTTGTATTTTTTTAAAATTAATTTCATCATTCAAAAAATTAATTTGATTGGTTTTGGTTTGAACCATGTTCAATGTTCTACTTATTAGTCTTTTGGTAAATTAGAAGACTATTTGTTTTCCTGCTTGGTAGGTAGTTATAACTTCAACATATATTTCTAAAGGAAATAATGCTCTAATGAAAGGTGTACCTAAAATTACTTCATTCTTTAGGTTCTTAACTAATAAGAAGGAAGTCTTAACTTTGTAACCTTGATTTTCTATGATTGCATTAGACGTTTTAAATCTAATTTGAAGTTTTGATCCAGTAAAAGTACTAAAATTTTCAAATGCTTCCTCAAAGTATTTTGTTGGAATAAGTCCTTCCAAAGTACAGTTTGAATTGACACCTATGTCAAACAGAGTCATAGTCTCTAGGACAAAATCTTGGACTACAGTTTTGATATTGATATAACATTTTTGAATAGTTAATTGATTAATTAACCTAAGGACTTTTGATTCAACTTCTTCGTTATCTTCAAAATCTTTGGGATTTCTTCTTCAAATTCTTCTCCTATACATGATAGGATAGCTTGATGAAGTTGTTGTTGTTCTTTAATCTCATTGATGTCTTTCTTAAGTACTAATTTCTTTTTGGAGATCTTAAATTATGATAGATTTAATTAATTGTTTTTATAGTCGTTTCAAGATTGGTTTAAGATCATACTTATTAGTAATAACTAGATCTTTTGGTTTTCTTTTTTCTAAAGTTTGTTTAAGTTTGGTAAGGTAAACTTTCTTTTCGTGAGGATCAGGAATTAAATTAATAGCTTCAAACAAAATATCCTGTTCTTTTGTCAAAACATTAATTTATGGGGTTTCCTCATTGTCTGACGATGATATTTCATTGTCTTCTTGAATGTTGTTTAATTCTTCAAACAATTCTCTATTAGTCTTTAGAACTTTCTATTAGCAAATTGTTAATTTCTTCTTCTATGGTTGGATCAAGATTAAGATTACTTATCTTGTTCTTGAGCCTACAATATTTGCTAGTATAACCAAGTTTTTGACAATTATAACAAATAATTTGATTGTTTGTTTGGGGTTTTCCTTCCTTGAACATTTTTCCCTTGTGTTTTTGATAAATTTTCTAGGTTTTCTTTTGCTATATTTGGGATTAGGTTTGGTTTCTTTTTAACCCTTCTTTTTTAACATCCTGGTAAGCCAAATTGCTCACAAAATGTTCCTAAATCTCTTTTGCTTTGAACCTTTTCCTTGGCTAGTTGTTGTTGGATTTTGTCATCTTGACAAATTTTTAAAGCTACTTTTTGAATGTTGGAGATTAATTTCCCATAACTAAGATTGTCGTAAGGAATTGTTCCATCAAGGGTTAGACTTCTAATATTTTCCCTAACTTTGTCTCCTAAAGATTTTTGGAAGTCCTGCCAAGAACTTTTCCTTCCAGAAAGGTTGTGAACTATCTTCTCTAGTGTAGACTCTGGTTAAGAAAGTATCCTTATACCATCTAAAGTCTGTTAAGGTTTTACACCTAAGGTTAGATAGTAGTTTTGTCGATATGTAATTCCATAAGGATGGATCTCCAATGAAATGTTGACCTATGGTGAATACTAATGCATTCACAGCATCTGCAATGGGTTTTCCATTTTCATTTAGTATTAGTTTTCCATTATCATTGGTTTTGATGGTTGAGAATATAGTGTGTTTTTCATCCTCACTAAGATAATTATCCCACCATTCTTTGAGTTGCCTAAAGAATTCTAAAACAACTATGGCTTCTTCTGAACTCTCACGAGTTGTTTGATATGCAATGCAAACCATGGTCATGTGTTGGAGAATATTCATGATATTATACTCAGTTTTTCCATCTATGTTCCATTCATATACATTATTTGCATTAAAGTTGTTGAAATTGGGGTTTCTTTCTTCAATTGCCAGATCAGGAGTCGTCAAAGGTTTTGTTAGACCTTCCATAGCATAATGGCAGAGGTCAAAATTGGATTTATATTTGGAGAATCTTGAATCAAACTTTTATTCGATTAAGATTCATTTTGTTGGACCATATTGATGGATAATTTTGTAGCTTGTCTAGTTTTCTAGTTGTAGAAACTTCATCAGTTGGTTGAGGAGTTTCTGAAATAGTTGTTTGATTAAGTAAACTATTAATTTTACTTAATTATTAATTCACTTTCTCCTGTTATTTTGCTTTTCACTTTTGTTTTGGCTTTGAGAAGGCTCTGTTTAGCCTTATCACTGAGCTTAAACGGTTTGAGTAATGATTTTCTAAAGTTTTAGAGGTTAAAGGTTCTAACTTACAAGTTGAACTTGTTGGTTTTACTAATTTTGTAGAGATAATTTTATCTCCTAAAATCTGAAGATATTTGTTTACTTGTTATACCAAATTTTTTATATATTTAGAGTTTACTTGTCCCTCTAAATCTTTAGTTTTGAATGGGGAAGCTATAACAAAATTATGTTTCTTATCTGTTACATTTAGAAGTTTGTATCGACAAGAGGGAGGTAGCTTAGATTGAATCATTATGCCTAATATCTCTATGACATATGAGAATTGAAGCGTTAAGGTCTTCTCTAATTAGGGGTTTAACTGCTACTTGTACACACCTTATATGTAGGTATTTGTATTTCCTAGCATGTTCTGCTACTAATTATTTGGTTAACAAATGGAATTCCTCACTAACATCATGGTCAAGAGGAATATTTTTTTATTCATTTTTTATTATATAATCATAACTACAAGCTATTTTGGATTCTTCAGGAATATAATGTTCATCTTGAGAAATTTTGAGAATTTCCCAATTATCTATTGTTTGGTTAACATCTTCAAAGCATATTTTTTCTTCAAAGATATTGTTTTTTGGAAAAATTTCTTCCTCATTGTGATTGTCCAAAGTGAGCATATTTGATCCAGAAGTTGAGGAGGAAAGTGAAGAGGACTAGAGTGAAAAGTGACGAGAAAAAGATTGAAAAAGACTAGACATATTTTCAAAAAATACAAATCTAGTTAGAACAACCACAAGTTCAAATAAAGATTAAATTTTTTTTAGATCAAATTCAATCTTCCTTTTGTTTCAATCTGTCACATGCATTTTGGAAAAAAAAAAGACACATGGTAGGCTTACCATATGAAAAGGAGTTTAGGGAAAGTCTAATACCAACAAAAGCAAGACCCATTCAAATGAATGAACAACTCTTGTAATATTGTCAAAAAGAGATTAAAGATCTCTTAGACAAAAAACTAATCAAGAAAAGTAAAAGTCTTTGGTCTTGTTGTGCATTCTATGTGAATAAACAAGTAGAATTAGAAAGGGAAACTCCCATATTAATTATTAGTTACAAATCATTAAACCAAGTTTTTCAATGGATTCGGTATCCTATTCCAAACAAAAAAGATCTTCTTAGCATACTAAATTTGACAAAGATATTTTCAAAGTTTGAAATGAAATCAGGAAATTGACAGATTCAAATTAAAGAATTTAATCGCTATAAAACAACATTCACCATTCCTTTTGGGCAATACGAGTGCAATGTAATACCTTTTGGTCTTAAGAATGCTTCATATGAATTTTAGAAAATAATGAATTGTATATTCAATTCTTATTCAAATTTTTCCATTAACTACATAGACGATGTGTTAATCTTTTCACAATCTATAGATGAATATTTTAAACATGTCAAAACATTTGCCATGATTATTTGCCAAAATGGTCTAGCAGTATCTAGCTTAAAAGTTAGTCCATTCTAGACTAAAATTAGATTCCTTGGTCACATGATCTATCAGGGAACAATCACTCCTATCAGTAGATCCATAGAATTTTCTGACAAATTTCCTGATCAGATTATCAACAAAACTTAACTCAAAAGATTTTAGGATGTCTTAATTATGTAGGTGATTTTATCCCTCATTTTAATATCATCATAAAACCTTTACATTGTCCTAAGAAAAATCCTCCTCCTTAAACTAATAAACACACAAATGTGGTCAAACAAATCAAAATCCAAGGAAAGGAACTTTCATGCCTTTATTTATTGTAATGCATTTTTTCACTTAAATGATTTAATAAAATTTTAATTTTGTCAAGAATTATATTTCAATTTTAATTAACAGGATAAAAATTTTAAAATATTAAACACTAGGGAGTTACAATTTACTGACACTTATCTATCTCCACATCATTCACGTATCATATTAAAATGTAGTAGAATATATATATTTATATTGATAAGATAAAGAGTACAATTATATGTAATAAGTCTTAAAATATCATTTGTACAATATAATTTTACATTCATCCAAAACTAGAGGAATACTGATCAATGAACTTATAATCCCCTCTATGACATTTAATTAGAACATTCAAAAGAGTTTTCTTCCTCTGAAGTCTCTTTTTCCCCCTTTGAGTTATGAGTGCCATTGGCAGCAAGGCTTGTAGATGGGTTAAGATCTGTAGCATGCTGGGAGTGTTGTGGAACATCTGGTGAAATTCCTATGTAACTAGGAGGTAGGATTTGTATCATTATGTTTGGAAGGTCAATATAGGAAACTTGCCCATGTGGTATTATCTCTAAAGACATAAAGGCAAACCTTACATATCTTGTAAAGGTATCATCCTCGAAAAAAGGATCATGCGTCCAGCTTCCTTCCAAAGGAATAATCGTCAGACGGAAAAGTGGGCGGAAGTTGTCGAACATCTGAAAAGAAGGGGGTGGAGGAGTGAGTCTACTATCCTTACACACACATACAAAATTTTTCTAATCTATCGTGCACTCTCATCTCACCATTCGTGCCAAATTAGAGTTTCTAATCATTTAGGGCCCTTTGTTGCCTCCATTTCTCTTAACTCCCGGAGGACTTACATGAGTGTTTCAATAAATCCAAGTTTGCACATTGGGTCGACGATCGAGAGTACATATCCTGCCTGGTACTTGGTCTAGAATACTCTCAAGAATCTGGGTAATGGTCCGCTTTATCAGGGATGCCAAGCCAGTTCTGTGACACCCTCTATCTCCGAGCGGCTTGTAACTTGACACCTTATCTACCCCAAAGACTCACCTGAACCTGAATACATTCTTTGGGTACCTTCTATGGTCAATCAATGCAATCTCCATCCTTAATTCCCACTCATGTTTTTAAATCATGCTCATCTTCCCACTTCCATCCATTGACTTCTATTGGTACTTGCTTTGGTCTAAAAGGTGATATTTATTTGATGACTTCTTTTAATATAAATTTACCAACCATCAATCAAGTTTCATTTAACCTCTATTTAAATTATTTTATTGTATCGCTCTGACTTTCACAATTTTATATCTCATCTTTTATCCTAAGATTTTTTATCCAAGTTTTGTTTATTTGAGACAAACACTTAAGTTATAAGAATTCCTCTAATGACATTAGAGGCAATTATCACACACACATATATTATCATACATTATAAAAATTGATAATATCACATACAAAATTAGTTTGGCAAACAATATCTACCTTGTGTTACAAGCATATTCACAATGTAAAAATAGAAGGATTTGTCTAATAAGTAGATGATTAGAGTTTTATTTAGTCAAATTTTATCTGTTACTTTCCGTTTATTTTCCTATGCTCGATCTATTCTTTTTCTTCCCTCTCCTTATTTCATTATTCTCTATTTTTTCTTTTCTCTCTCTATTTCCTAAGTTTCCTTTCTTCATTCTTCTCCTCTCTACTTTCTCTCTCTATTTTCTCTCTCCTATTTCTCTCTTTTTTTCTCTTTCTACTTTCTCTCTCCTCTCCTTCTCTTTCTCTCTCTACTCTCTCTATTTTCTCTCTCCTCTTTCTACTCTTTCTCTCTCTCCCCCTTTCTTTCTCTTTCTCTCTCTCTGTCTTCTTTTTCGTTCTTCTTTCTCTCCCTCCCTCTTTTCTTTTTCTTTCTTCTTTCTCTCTTTCTCCCTCTCTCTCTTCCTTTTATTTCTTCCTCTTTTCTTTTCTCCCTCACCTAGACACTTTGTTCTTTTCCTCCCATAATCACCAAGCTTCCTCTATTTCTTAGGATGTTTCAAAACTAATAGTAAGGTTAATGGCTTCATGCTTAGTTTGAGTTATCCTTCAACTTCAAATGTGTCTTAATCCTTACTGTTTTTCAAGTTTGAATGATTTGTTATATTCATTATAGCTTATTTACCCTGAACAAAACCCAGAATGCACCTTGGAATCTAAGTTGAGAGAATTCAAAATGGCAGACAACAATGGCGGCTAACGAAGTTTTAAATTTTTGTTTTGAGCATATAACAATATTCTGATCAATTTTAAAGGCTTAAAGTGAAATTAACATATAAAGAAAGGTGTTGGCGGAGAGAATTTGGAAGATAAAGACTCCTCCTACCTCAATTTTGGATTTTTGGCAAGATTTTTTAATTTTCCAGCGAAGCTTCAGCGACTGTGCGATATCTTGATTCTTTCCTTCTCTTGTGAAATTAATTGCACCTGGATGTTGCTGGGCAAAATTCGAACATGTTTGGGTTTCAAATGGGACAAACAGGGTTCAATTCGTAGGTGAATTTTTTAAATCTCCCTCTTCGTTTTTGTTCCTCTTTCACCCATGACCTTCAAGCTTATATAGTGTCTCGTCCTTTCCTTTTTGGTTTATTATATTCGTTAAGGATGGGCAAAGGAGGCTACAACAGTCGTAGGGCGGCATAGCATAGGGATGACTAGTTGTAGGTGGGGAGGCTCGAGTAGAAGAAACTTGTTCAATAGCTTCAATGATGGCCAAGGTATCTTGAGCATTGCTTATGTACATTTAATTTTCTTAAAATCACAACGATAGGCCTAGTGGTCTAACAATAATTCACTCTCTCCCTTACTACTCTCAGCTCTCACATCTTGCACTTCGGAATCGTCCCTCACCCCTTTTCATCCTTCACTTTTATTTTTCGTATTATTTCCTTATAATAACATATGTATTTGTTTAGGCATTATTTTTTATCCAAGGCAGGTGGCCCAGGTGGTAGCAAGTTTTGCTACCTACCTAGGGAGCTTGGGATCGAGCCCAACTAGTCCCTCTTTTCCTTTTTATTTTCTTTTTCCCCAATTTTCTTTTCTTTTATTTTTTCTTTTATACTATTAAAATTAGTATTTTAAATTTCTAACTTTTTCTAAAACATCAATAAATCCATTTATATGTTTCTCTTCCTTTTCTTATATTTTCCCTCAATATAATATTTATATACTTTATAAATCTATTTATTTTTATTTATTTTATATATATATATATATATATTTATTTATAAAATTGTATTTTATATTTCTAACATTCATATTATTACTTTAAATTTTTATCTTCTTAACTCTACTCTTTTTCTTCTACTTCAATCTATTTTTATAATTTTCTAAATTTATTTTTCTTTCATATTTATTTTATAAATTCTATTTCAAAATTAAACTTTTAAATATATTATTTTACATATATTTATTCATTTATTTTTCAATCTATTTAAAATTATACTACTTAAAATTATCAGTCTCAACTAATTATATTTTCTTCATTCTCAAATATATTTATAATATTTCTTTTATTTCAATAAAAATTCTTCTAAATTTAAAATTTTTAAAATTTTGGTAGAGTTAATATCTAAAAATAAAAAATGATAAATTATAATTTCTATTTAAGTGTTATTTTTCTTAATATAATTAATTTTTTTAAAACAGTATATTACTTTTACCAATACCTCAAGCTTACAAAATTGTAGAAACAGATGCCTCAAATTTAGGATATGGTGGTATTCTCAAGCAAAAACTTAATAATAAAGAGTAAATCATTCTATACACTTCAAAACACTAGAATAATGCACAAAAAAATTATTCCATTGTTAAAAAAGAAGTTTTAGCAATTGTTTTATGCATTTCAAAATTTTAATATGATTTACTAAATAAAATTTTTTCAGTAAGAGTTGATTGCAAACAAGCTAAAAACATTTTACTAAAATATGTAAAAAATCTTACCTCAAAACAAATTTTTGCAAGATGACAAACAATTTTAAGTGTATTTGATTTTGAAATTGAATATCTCAAAATATCCTTCAATTCTCTCAAATTATTTTACTTGTGAATATTTGCAGGAAAACTAAAGATATAGGCATGTCGCATAAAAAGGCACCTTTGGCCTCTTCAAGAGGGCAAGGAGTTCGACTTGTCCTACCAATGCCTTTTTTAAAAAAATTGGGGTCATCCACCCCAATTGGGTCATCAACTCAACAACCAATTCCTTTTGGGTCATTCACCCATAAACTAATAAAATTTGAGTTATCTACTCAGGAAAATAATCCTTCAAACCAAACAATCAAACAAACAAAAGTTGATTATGCTTTTCCAATCCAAACTTTGTTAGCCGTTCAAGATTGTGGTATAACAAAACTCAAAACTAAATCTTGGACAAATATATACTTAGATGAAGAAATTGATTTAACATCTATCATTTCCAAATGACCATTAAATAAATAATGGTTAATGATCCTAAAGGAAAATAGATTGCTAAATCTCAATCCAAAGAAATTATCCAACCTAAAAATCCTAAACCTAAACAAAATCATTACATATCAAAAAAATAAGTTTTCTTCTGTCATATAGATGAAACCTGAATTTTGGGATAACTCTTCTAAAAAAATTGCTGAAAATTTTTTTCCTAAAGATTTTGATTTTAAAGCATTAACAATCTATAAACAAGACAATTTTATGAATTCATACTAGTTGATTCATACTCCATCTTAATCAAGCATTATAAAGGTCCAAAAGATCCATCCACAATTTCTTATTCCACACTACAAATTTTAAAAGTTTTAACCCCAAAACAATTTGGAAAAAATCTAAATCAAACCCAAAAATTTTCTCAATATTTTGATCTCATTGGTTTTAATTATTGATATTATATGGATGTTTGGTCTAGAGTTTTTTGGTACCAAAACAAAAGAAACCAACACTCTTAGTTAATTTACTTCAAGAAAAATTCAAAAATATAATTTTCCAAATTGGTTTTACCAATAGTGATACTTCTTTGACCCAATTGCAGGAATTATACCCCTACCAGTAGATAATAGATTCAAATTATTTAAATCAAAATTTGATTTGCAAGAATCATGTATTCTAGAGGATCTGATATTCTTTTCCACCTTTTCCTTATCATGGGTATTCTCATGGAAATATTGGTTTGAAAAGCAAGAACATCCCACAAGTCTGCCATTGCTACAAAGGAATGCTTTTGTAAAATGGTGGAATCTGGTCGATGCAACTAGTGTAGGTTCGAAACAAGTACGAACTTGGTTTTCAACTAACGTC